>APFE030113536.1:0-66476 GCA_000404065.3 Pinus taeda | reverse complement strand
TATGTGATGAATATGCTTTGTTTTATGATGAATATTCAGGTGTTATGTAATCGTTTTCTTTGTTAGTGTATGCAGGTCTTAAAGTGAAGGAGGAGCTCATCTGGTATCAGCAAGGCTGGACTGCTACAACAAGCGTTGGACCTAAGGTAAGATCGGAAAACACTTGATCTCTCATAGAATAATGTGTGTTTAGAGAAGGATTGCTCTTGTTTGGTTTGTTTGTCACTAGAGAGTCTTAGACTCCTAGGGAGGTTAGGGTTGTCCGCAAAAATAACTCTTTCCGCATGACATCATCAGTTGGGGGGGATACATTCATATTCATATCACATTCAAAATCCCACATACTTTCAAAAGATATTAACTATTACATTATTGTTATGAGCATACAAAGACTTGTCAAAAGTACTAAAAAGATAATTGGATACAAACACAATCATGGTTGTCACACAAGAACCAACTATGATGCAATCCAATAAATATATACTTTGCAACAATAATCAAATTATCATTATGCAAAGTTCAAACATAAAAAATGAATGCAACAACAAAATATGGTTGTAACACAAGAATCAACTGTGTTGCAATTCAACTAAAAGATTTTGTAGAAGTATGAAGTTATCAAATGATATCATGCAAAGTTAAGCCAAAGCTCAATGATAAAAAATAATTAATGTAATAGATCGCATGAGGACATGCAATAGCTTTAGTTGGGGGGTATGTTGGGCCTTGAAATTGTCATTCACTTCCATTACATTTTCACTTATATTTCGATATTGTCACTTTCACTCCACGTCTATTTCATTACATTTACCTCCACTTCATTATATTTACCTTAGGATTATCATTATAAGATCACATTTATGTTTTTCAAAAATTTATTAATTCTTAGCATTTTTAAGTGAATTTATGGTTAAAAATTAGAAAATAATGTGCATATGTTCATACGTAACAAGTGGGACGAGATTGTTGACATGTGTAGGTCAAAAGGAAGCTTCTAAAAGACCTTTATGTGGCCTCCCAAAACCAAATTCGAATTTGAGTGGCAAAAATCATGGGATCATAAGGATATGCGTCTCATTTCCTATTTGTATTGAAACTCTAATAAGACATGTGCCTTATCATATCCTATTTTGATTGTAACTCTAGAGATATAGGTAGAGATTCACAGACTTTCATTAATGAGATAGCATCTCATACTTTTGTATAAATAAGGGAAGTTTTCTCCTATCATTGGGATGTGAAAAGTTGGGGAAATGCTCTTGTTTTGAATATAGAATTTGGATTTGACACCATATTCATGAGTAATGTTCACTTTGATTTGGTTATAAGTGTATTTGGAGCCTCTAAACTTTCCATCCCTCATGCTTTTGGATTGACCATATATAATGTGTGAGATTTATTGTTTTTCATAGATTGAGATTTATTGTTTCTCATAGATTAAGATTTATTTATTTCATATCTTTTCCTGTGTGAGAGGTTAAGAGTGATTGTTTTTATTTGCTTTCATATCTAGAGGTTTAGAATTATTGTTTTTTCTTTCATTTCATATCATGTGGTTTTGATTATTCATTTCATAGGATCGTGATTTGTTAATGCCCACATGATCCCTTAGAGTAGATTTCATTTCATGCAATTTCATTTTTGAAAAGAGTGGTGTGTTTTTCAATTCCCACATGTGTGGTAGATTAAGACTTCAATTCCTACAAGTGTGGTAAATTAAGATTTCAATTCTTGCAAGTGTGATAGATTAAATTTTTATTCCAAACACTGTATTATAATTTCCTTTGAATTGATTGTTGAATTAGAATAGGTGAATTTAGTTAGTCGTTATTTGGTTTAGTAGTTAGATTTATCTAAATTGGAAGTTAATTTCTAGCATATATAGTGCATGCATGCTTTGCAAGTTTTACGAAACCCCCGGTTTGACAATTAAATGATAGGTAATTAATTTGCCTCAACAATAATCTAAATAAACAGATGCACAACACCCCATCATGTCCAATAACAAATACCAATGATCTAATACCAAGTTGATTACTATGGACCCTTATGTGAATCCATTGTCATCTCTATGAATTACAATTCCTCTCTATAGTTGATTTAGCCTCCTTGCTCATCATTTAGGCTCAATCACATACTCTTGATGGTCCAAGAATATAGATTCCATGGAACTTTTTTAAATTCACAAGCAGAGACATGAATGAAAAATAATTGGAAACTCAAAGGGCATTGCTCACCCTTATTACTATTAAATAGAAGATCTTATAATAAACAATTTTCTAGAGGAATCTAGAACTAACAACAGTTTAGAAATATATAGACTATTAACTTTATAGAAATATTGTTAACTAATAGCTAATTAGAAATATTGCTAACTAATAGCTAATTAGAAATATCTAACAACTAATTCCCAGGCTAACTCAGTTAATAGGAGAGATTATATTTTAACACCCCCCCAAATCTTAATTTTCACATTCAACAACATTGACAATGTTTAAATGTTGTCTCTAAACACAAAAATAATTATTCACAATGATTTGGTGAAGATATATGCTAGCTAATCTCTAAATCCATAAAATTGAAGAGACATGTCAGCCTTGTTGATAATCTCATGAACGAAGTGACAAAACATGCTTTTCTTGTGAAACATATGGTTCTTTGACAATGTAATTGTTGAATAATTTCCACAAAAAATAGAAGTTGGCTCCTTATCCACATGTGCAAGATCTTTCAAAAGTATTCTTATTCATATTGCATGGCATGATGTTGTAATAGTTGCTACATATTCTTCTTTTGTAGAAGATATCGAGACATTGATGGATGTTTCTTTGAAGCCCATGAGATCAAATTTGTGCCGAGATGAAAATTATAACCTAAGGTTCTTTTCCTATTGTTATGGGATAAAATCCCCTAGGGTCTTGGGTGAATACCCTAGCAGACTCGAGGTTGTCTATGCAAAGAAACACACATTTCATACAGTCGTAATACTACTATAAGCAAACTCTACAATAGGGGGCGTACCTGAGGTCCTACATTTGAGAAGTGCCTTCCAGGTCCAAACCCTTCTTGGAGTTCCTTTGCTCCTTTGACCTGCAAAACAATCAATTCAAGAAAGTACAGTAGTATATGGACTAAACATCATAAAGAAACCATCTCCATATTATAAGGAAAGGTAGTTAGTTATGCAATTAAACAACCGTTCACATATGAATCATAATATGAATATCATAACATGAAGAAGATCTATATCAGGAACAAAGACATGTGTTTCTTTTATTATAGACAAATAAAGTACAGAAAATGAATAATTTCACCTGATTCTTCCTTTCGCAGGCTCCAACGGAACAGTCTCCCGGATTCGTCCAGCCTCAAGCCTTTAACAAACTCCTTCCATGACTTACTCCATGATATCTAAAGTAGTATGAAATCATCAACACACACAAGGAAACAAGGGTTTCCTGTAGAATGGGGGAAGTGTAGGAGGAACAAGGATCTTCAGACTTGGTCAAGGAAATCTCAGCATAGTAATCTTTCTCTCTCTTCTCTCCTCCCTTTCGCCTTCCAATAGAAGCATTTTTATACTTCTCCCAAAGTAGTTTTTTAGTTGGGAATTCATTGGGAACAGTTGGACCACGAGCACTAACAAGTAATCAATAGGTAAAACCCATGATCTCCGAACGAAATTAAGGAGGTTTATTTTTTTTAAGTGTTTTTAAACATATACGTGGGTTCGGTATACACAGACCCACGTATATACGCGTTTAGCTCAGGGAAATGTCGCGTATAGGGAATAAAATAGTATTTTTTAAATTTGGGACCAGGTCTGGAAGGAGGGGTTGCCCTAGGCCATGAGTGCAGAATCAAAAACCTTAAGAGTGAGATTTTGAGCTATAACAGATGCCCCCTAATATATGAGGTCAGAAGGGGTACATGATGGCCGAAATGTATTAAGCAAGTTCATGGAAAGGAAATCTGTCGAAAACTGAGAAGGACTGCACCGGATGTCAGCCTGCCAAGCCACAAAAGGAGATCAGAAAGAAACACTGTCTGAGGCGAGCATACCCATGCTCAGAGAAAATAAAACATGTCCGCATATCAAATACAAGCGGATCCACCAAGTATACAAGTATAAATGACTGGAAAATACATAATGGATCATCTGATCATGATCAAACAAGTACATGTATGAATGTCACATATAAGAATGTCAATGATGCTGAAAGATGAAGCAGATCACTGATATCAAAGACTAATCCCAAAAAGTACCAACTGAACATGATGGAATAAGATGTTACTACACTGCAAACTCAGGTGCCAGCATATAAAATGTCGCCATGAATGACTGCAACATATAAAGTGAAGTGGTATCTACTAGCAGCAATAGGAGCAACTATCAAGTGAACCAACTAATGTCGATACAAGCTGAGGTCCTCACCGACCACCGTGGTACATTTCTATAGCATGGGAATAAATGATCTGAAGTCGACCATGTGAGAAATCGTTTGATTACCGGTCATTGATGTATACTGTTAACAAACGCGAGACTACTCACCGATAATGATAATGAGCGTCAAGGTACCCAGTACAAACTGACAAGTGTGAATGAATGAGCTGAAGTTGAACACCTGTAAGAATCTATCGATCAGGAGACAATGATGGTTTCCCACTGTCGATAGCGAAGGATCTGCCACTAATGACTGCAAACCCCAAGGTACTGCCAAATGGACTCTAGATCTTTGCCCCAGAGCAATGAGTCGGAGTCGATAGGGAAAGATCCGCTAGAAGGAAGGCATTAAGGCATCCTTCATCAATCTAGCGCGAGTGTAACCCGTAGGCCAATAATGTGGAAGGAATCGGACGAAGGAAGATGTAGTAACCGAACCGAGGTACGTTTCCGGCGTACACAAGATGTAGCTAGCGCACGGAAGAAACCCTCTGAACCAACCAATAATGTAAGCTGACACAGAGGCGGGGTATCCACCAATAGGGTCAAATGGAAACCAAGGTACCGCACGAATCCCAATGTGTGATAATGTAAGCTGACGTCGAACACAAGGGAAACCACTAAGTCAAAGACCCATAATACTGATCGATGTTGAGCACAAGGTGACCTATCAATAATGAAAATAGGGCCAGGGTGCAGCTCTAGGCCTGCCCTCAGAGCAAGATGTCGTCGTCGATAAGGACAAGACCCGCCAACAAGAAGTCAATAGAGACCTTCTCAAACCGGCACGAGTAAAGGACCAATAGCATTGACAACCAGAGATGGCTGACTGAGAAATAAGTCAAGAGGCACCGCAGAGAGGCCGACTCAGGCTAACTTCCCTTGAAAAAAAGCACGACTCAATGTGACTATGTGGCAGCATATGATGACTCTGTATAAGCTCGTTGCGCAGGAGGCACAAACGAACCCTCCATATGATCGGAAGAGATAACCAATCAGGGGAGAAATGACTCAATAATAAGGCTAAGGCATACCTAAGTCAAACTAAATCCCACCCAAATGGAGGAGACTTTGTTTCGAGTGCTTTGTTCAAGGGCGACACGACTGACTCTAGCTGCCAACAATAAATGGAAATACTGTCCCGTTCTCGCTCTTTTTGGAATATATATATTTTTTGGTATTTTTCTTTAAAGCTGGAAAAAGAATAAAATAATGCTATATTACAGTGGAAAGAACGAGTGTCAGCGAAGCCGATGATCTAGTTCCTGGGATTGGAACATTCCTATGCTCGATGCAGGGAGGCAAAAATTGGCCAAAGGCACTCAAAGGTGTGTTCCTTCCACGGGTCAAGGTGTGTCAAGCTGCAGAGGTCAAAGGTATGCAAGCTTGATTTTGTAGTCGTCATGGTCAAAAGTTGGCTTAAGCACGAGTCCAAGTGAAGCCAGCTTAAGGCCAAAAGGTGTAGATAGTCAAAATGCAATGCAGTAGTACAACTCAACACAAAGGAGCCTCTAGGGTATATGGCCAGAATGAAACGAAGAAGTAAAGAGGAATGAGTCTTCATCGTATAAGTCATGGTGGGTCTACAGAGGACTCCCCAGCCTACTCAAATTGGAGCAGCATGGGCAACAAGTGTCAGTGAGGTGCTAACTAGGATGCCCATGTAAAGGATGGCTCTACCATCGTATCATGATTTAAAGAATCGACGAGTGAAAATGGTTTGTGAACCATAACATGATGGGATCGACCCTATGGCAAGTGTATCGATAGATGGAGGCTAATATGCATGATGCAATGGAAAAAATGGCTTCCCTAACCTATATGCCAGTGAGAAAACGATACCTGCCATGACGGGTCAACAGTCATGGAACTGTCTCGAAACTGTCGAAAATGTCCTGAAAATCAAACCATTCTCGACATTCCAAGCTCCCAAGTTAAAAGTTACATGAGACCAAACAAAATCAAGTTTTGAATTTTTTTTGCATTTTCAATGCCTATAAAATAGTTTTTGGACTCACCATTTTCCCCATTTAATTTTGAGAGCAAAGAAGTGGAGCAAAAGGAGCTAACTTCCCATACGCCAAATTCAACCGTTCAAATTCCTCCAAAATCTCTAGGTAACTCTCACTCTTATCTTGTAATTGATTGTGACTAGTTTTAGAAGTTTTGATTAATGTTTTACCGTTGAGTTTTTTGCCAAAACTTTCTCCGCAGCATATACGCGGGTTGGTAATATGAAACCAGCGTACACGCGGGCCCTACACGCGATTGTGTGTAAAGGGACCCGCGTATACGCCGCGGACATTTCAAACATAAAAACTAACGATTCAAATTGATTTTTCTTTTAGGATGACAATCACCTGGTGAGAAAGTGATGCAGGAGCATCAAGGGCATTTTTTATTTGTAAACATGTTAGAAATGGGGGTGTGACAATTTTTAATATTTTATTAATTAGTTTGTTATTTTAAATAAAGTAGGAGGAAGTGAGGATTTTGTAAATATCCTTTTATTAAATAAAAGGATATAAGAGAATTTGGTTAGTTAAGGATATGAAGGGATAAGATTCTAGATAATAGGATTTGTTGATATATTCTAGTGGTGTTGAGATATTCTAGTGGTGTTGAGATATTAAGGGGATTGAGCATTTAATTAGATCATTTTTAAAATTGTATAAATTAGAAGGCCTTAAAGGCAAATGCGGCACTTGAATAGGCGAGTGGTTGAGAGAACGCCTGAACAGCCAAGGCTGTAAGCCTCTGGCAAATTTGTAAGGGCCATGAACGTTGAGTATCCGACCAAAGAAAAAGGTTGTAAGTGATCTCCTTTTGTTTATATGAAAACAATGTTTCATATATATATATATATATATATATATATATATATATATATATATATATATATATATATATATATATATATATTGTTGATTGATTGAGAAAAGTTGTATACAAACATATATATTTGGATTTATGTATCGATCGATTGAATAAAGTGCTAACATGAAAGAATCTATAAGTTGATTTATGCACATAAGATTGGAGAGATCGATATTCATATGACAATTGTTAAATTGAATTGTTAATTCAAGGGAGATATTATGTTGTGTATTGATCTGTGTTTTTGATAGCGAAAGAAAAAGTGTGCCATCAAACGTAAATCCATGGAGTTCATAAGTGTTAATTGAACACTGTTGGTGGTAGCCCGCGTGCAAAAGGACGTAGGTTAATCCTGAATGTTGTCATTAGAATGTTCCGGAATGAATGCATAAGTGTTAATTGAACACTGTTGGTGGTGGCTCGAGTGAAAAAGGGCGTAGGTTTATACACTGTGTAATTTCAGAAATAAATGACATGCGTTCTTAAAAACAGTGGAGCGCATTAACACGATATCAAATTGTTGTGTTGGTAATTCGATTGTTGGCATAATTACATAGCACAGTTTTAAAATCGACCTGTTGGGGCATGGAACCAGAATTGAAACTGAAAACATAATGCAATGCATCGATTTGATGAAACGCTATATGCATGGCACTGGTATGAAGGGTTCAAGCCAGAAATTAATGAATTTCGATTATGGGATTTGCTAACCCTGAACTGATCTTGTTGTTGGAATGTTAATTAACGCAGAGACAGAATTCATCTGCTTGCCGGAAGGATGGTTTACACTTCAGAATTATTTTGCAGAATAGCCAGCGTTATGAAATCCTAGACTGTGTTTTATATATGTTTGAATATTTCATAAGTTGCAGGTAGGAATCAATTAGACAACGTTTGGAATGGAGTCGATTGAATTTTGTAATGAAGAACGCAAAATACAAGATATTTCCAGAGGTAATTTGAATCTGTTGAATTCGATTTAGAAGTTTGTTGAAAGTCAATCGATGTGTTGACTGTATTATGCTGAGTTGAAAGTTTAATCAGTCAAGAAAGAGGACTGTATGATCTCATGAAGGCACAGAGAAAATAAATGAAATTGTCTGGTAGTACATTGATCTGATACAGGAAAGTGAAGGCAGCGCCATATGAATATTGGTGAACCAGATTCGATGTTGAGAGCGCAAGGCGGTGAATGGTGAGTAGTTGCATGTTTATTGGTTGTGTATTTTTTAAACTGGTTCATATGTTGAAAGGCAGAATTGATGGTTAAGATGTGTTAAATAATGAACACATAAAATTTGGGGTTTCTTAAATCTCAAAATGTTGAGTTAGGCGCATTGAAGAGAGGGACTTGGGTTTTGTAACATTGGGAATGTTGAATTGATCAGATTTCATTTGATTTGAAACGAGGGTTAATGCACGAGTTTTAATACAATAGCTGAAGAACCTTGTGTGATGAGAAAATGGTTTTCATAAATCATAAAATGATGAATCAAAGGTTATTGGCATTTGGTCTGAGTGTGTGAGGTGAGTTTAAATGCTATTGTAAGTGTGGGACTTATATTGGATTGAGTGAGTTGAGATTACATTGAAGCTTGAAATTTAATCCCATGAAGAGTTTAAATTATAAAGTTTAACGTATTGAAAGATAAGCTATTGCATATTAATTAAGATTGACAGTGGATAAAAATTGTCTCAACTCATGGATTTTTATTGGGTAGTTATGATGATGTATTTGTATATGCACAGAGTTAAAAGATCATGGGTATTGCAGGCCTACCTGCATCAGAAAGAGAGCATACTGCGATAGATGAAGAATTTATGAACAGTCAAGAGGCTTTGGATGCATTACGGGGATGCGGTTTGCTCAAGTTCTTCAAATTACCAAATATGAAAACAAACACACGTCTTCTCGAGATACTTCTTGATTACTGGAACATCGAGGAGGATGCTTTTATTATCGACCAGATGCCACTCAGGATAGAAGTGGAAGATATCTATTTTATCACGGGCCTTACTCGAAGAGGAGAGGTAGTACATTCCCGGGGGAGAACATGGAGCAGTCTCTCGATCAAGGACTACGTACAGATATATTGCCCGAGGCATCCGAAGAAAGTCGTAAGTTAGATTTCCATCACACATGTGGCGAGTCTACCATTGAGGATAATCATGTTCATCATAGCTCGAGTGAACGGATCCGCTTCTCTGCATCAGGCATCACGGCTAAACATGAGCGTGGCAGTTGACTGTCTCAGCACTGTGTTTGATTGGTGTACTCCTCTTCTGGCTAGCATGAAAAGCCAACTCACTTCTATCAAGAGAGGACAGACCAAAAACTTCGGTTATGGGACTATTTTGTGTTCTTTCTTCTTTGAGAGAGTCCCTGCACTTCATCCCAGAGTACCAGTTTCAATCAGCGCCCCACGAGATCCTCGAATGGGTAGGTGGGCTGACCTGATGAAACATTTGGGAGATGGGGAGGTCCCATGGACTGCTTTCGACGATGACTTCTTTTCCTGGTAGGATCAACAGATCATCGCCATTGATGACTACCCCTATTCCAGGTTGGATTTCAAGGAGATCCCGATCTAGCATTACCACCGACCGCAACATGGGGTGACATTGGTAAGTGATTTTTGATTTTATGATTTTCTTTTTATTTTTCAAATATAATAATGAACTTTGAAAATGTTTTTGATAGGATTCAAATGACTAATATAATGATCATGTTCTAGATATTGGGCTTGTACGACCAGATGAGTTCCCACGGCACAAGCGTCGCGGCCAAGGGGCTGAAGAGGCAGCTGCAGCCACAGAGCGAACTCTACACACAGTTCAGCAGCATTTGGTGAGGCTGACCTACCGAGTGCCGATGGCGGCAGTAGAGGACCTTCCTATAGAGATGCAGTGTCATGTGGTTGGCATGCCACGTGATTGGGTCCGCACTTTTAGGCGTGTAGCCAATGCAGTAGTTGCCTACTTAGCCGCTCATCCTGAGCCGGGGAATTAGACATAGTGGACATGATTATGGGCATTTGAGTCCCAATTTTGTATATTTTTTAACAGACTTATGTACACTCGAGACGCTTTATGATATATATATATACAGTTTGACTTTTTGATGCTTAATTTATTGTGATGAATGATTGATGTGCCAGTATAATGCTTGATTAGCAATAGAATCAGCTAACCAATTATGAGATCTTAGAATATGAAAATAATTAATATAAGTAAATGATCTTTGCAACAACCTAACCCTTAAATACTGGCGATATAAACATGGATCCCTTACCTGATAAATGTTATTTAATTGTGACACTATCAATTGTGAATCAAGGTAAACTACCAACGAGTCAATTTCGTGAGAAATTGCCTCAGATAGCAAATTAATGATGGCAGTATACTCAGCCATATTGTTTGAAGCGGGACCGATGCATACTCCCCTTGATACCATCAATTGACTAGTTGGATAATACAATACCCAAGCTGCAGAAGCGAGATTCCGAGTGTGCCGACTAGCACCATCGGTGAATCCAAAATAGACCAAGTCATCCATCAACACCTGCCAAAGTAGACCAAAAAGTGTTGATATCACAAACTCTCAACAAAATATGTACAAATATACATAATGTACAAAGAAGCCATTGCCTAGCTGCTACTTAAGCAAAGTACTTCTTAAGGTAGAGCCCATTTCAGGGTTCCGCCAATTTGTTTCCTTCGAAATCGATTAACTCATATCACCCTTTTGTTAAAACGCGTTTAATTATGAAGGGACCGTACCACATAGGTTTGAATTTGCCTGCCCCCAAGGTGTCCTTATCTTGGTTGTAGACTAAGACGAGGTCACCTTCAGAAAAGACACGAGGACGAACAGCTTTATCATACTGGGTTTTAACCCTTTTCTTATGAGCCTCATTTACTGTGGCTGCATCTTGACGCTGCTCATCGAGATGCTACAAGTGAAGGAGGCACTCTTTGAGACGAGAGGTCTCTAGAAGGAGCTCAATAGCTAACTTAAGAGATGGAATTTCACATTCGACAAGAAAGATAGATTCCAACCCATAAACTAACTGAAAAGGTGTAAAGCATGTAGCAGTCTTGATGGAGGTTCGGTATGCCCATAGATCCAGATACAACATAAGATGCCAATTGGATCTATTTTTATCAATTGTCATTTGCAGGATCGTCTTAAGAGTTTTGTTTACTGCCTCGACCTGTCCATTGGCTTGAGGATAATAAGGAGACGAATGTTCCTGTCGGAAACCTATTTTGAGAGCCAATTCAGACATTAGTTGATTCTGGAAATGAGTGCCATGGTCAGTGAAAATCTATCTTGGGATACCGAACCTTGAGATAATCTAATTAAAAAGGAACAATACTGCTGTCTCACTATCGTTTTTATAAGTGGGCATGGCCTCGGCCCACTTTGTGAAGTAGTCTACGGCCACGATAATATACTTGTGATTCGCTGCTGAAGGTGGATGACAAGTCGTAAAATCAATACCCCACTTAGTAAAGGGACTGACAGTGACAATGGGAAAAAGAGGAGCTGGATGTGTGCGCATCTTCCGAGTATAAACTTGGCACGGGTGACAGCGTTTGACCGCTTCAACACAATATTTAAAGAGCGAAGGCCAAAAATAGCTGGCACGCAAGATATGCTGAGCTGTAGCAAGCCCTGATAGATGACCACCACAAGCTCCGTTGTGGCAATCATTTAGCACAAACTCTACCTCCTCTAAGGTTAAACAGTGCCGAAGGATTGAATCAACCCCCCGACGATATAATGTATCACCAATGATGACGTAATTTTTAGCAAGGTGACGTAATTTGCGACGTTCATCCTTAGAGAAAGCAGAGGGAAACTTCGATGTCTGAAGATAAACAATGATATCTCCATACCAAGGGTCGAGTGAAGAGATGAGGAATAAATGTTCGTTGGGAAAACTTTCCTCGTAAACAGTATACTCTCCACAAGGCAACTCAGAAATTAGCTTGACAAAAACCATAGATTTCTTGGACTTGGTGGACAAGAACTCGAGATAAAATTGTTATAGAATGACAATCCATCGGTTATATTTGCCCCCAATCACTCGCCTACTGAGGACAAACTGAAACGGATTGACTGCTGCCAAGACAAAAGTTTTGCATAGTAGAATATAATGACGGAGCCGCTAGACAGCGTGGATAGCTGCCAAGGCCAACTTCTCAACCGGGGAATAGTGAAGTTTAGGACCTATCAAGCCTCGGCTTAAGTAATAAATCACATGCTCTATGAGAGTATCGTTTTCCTGAACGAGAACCATACCAATGGTTGATTCTGTTGCAACGAGATATAAAAGAAAGTCCCTACCATAATCCGGTGGACTCAAAAGCGGGGCAGAGACTAATGCCTTTTTCAAGGCATCAAACGACCGCTGCGCAAAGTCGTCCCACATGAATGGAACCCCTTTGCGGAGCAAACGCATAAAACCTTTAGTGATCTCGGCATACTTCGCTATAAACCGTCTTAAGAAATTATCCTTCCCTTGAAGACTTTGAATTTGTCGAATGGAGGACGGGGGAGGCATATGGACTATCGCCTCTACCTTGAAGGGATCAACCTTAATCCCTTCATTTGACACGATGAAGCCTAACAACCGATCAGACGTAACCACGAAAACGCACTTGTTGGGATTAAACTAGATTTTATAAAAAAGACATCGCTCAAAAACCATTGGAAGGTGACTGGGATGATCAGTTCTTTTTCGAGAATGAGCAGCGAGATCATCCAAGTATGCTTCGATGATATGTTTGATGTCATGGAAAGCATATGACATGGCCCACTGGAAAGTGGCTCCAACATTTTTGAGACCAAACGGCATCTTTCTGTATGCAAAGGTACCCCAGGGACATATAAAAGCCATCTTATGTTGATCTTCAGGACGGATAGAAATTTGATTATAACCAGAAAAACCGTCCATGAAGGAAAAAATCTCATTACCCGCACACTCATCAATAATATGATCAATGAATGGCGTGGGGTAATTATCTTTCGGACAAGCTTTGTTTAAGTCCCTAAAGTCGATGCATACTCGGATTGTTCCTTGCTTTTTATCTACAGGGACTGGATTAGAAACCCAATTGGTAAGAGGAACAGGGTATATAAAACCCACCTTGAGAAACTTTTCTACTTCGGCTTTAATGGTTGCTGCTTTCCTAGGATTAACCGGTCGAAGTCTTTGATGAACCGGCTTAGCGTTTTCATATGTCTTGATCTCATGCTGAACTATAGAAGGATCAATGCCAGGCATTTCCTCATAAGACCAAGTAAATACATCTCGAAATTCCTTGAAAAGTTCGGTGTA
This sequence comes from Pinus taeda, assembly GCA_000404065.3. Classification (NCBI taxonomy): domain Eukaryota; kingdom Viridiplantae; phylum Streptophyta; class Pinopsida; order Pinales; family Pinaceae; genus Pinus; species Pinus taeda. The sequence goes on along the minus strand of APFE030113536.1, from coordinate 52,808 downwards.
AATTTGCACTTCCTTAGGGGAACATTCAGTTCCGATGAAGAGATTCTCAATCACGTTAGGGGCCCTATAGATGTTTATAGATATCGTTTCTGAGATCACCGACATATTACCTTCAGCATGAAAGTGTGCTAGAGCCAAAGGATTCGATATCTTACAAACATCACTAGTGAATAGCTTGGAGAACCTAGCTTCCACTTCCTGCAATGGAGGAAGGAAATATGAACGATGGTGTAAGTCTTCCCAAGGTCGATCTACACCCATCATCACTTTGAGGATTGCTTCTTCAGAAGGTAAAACCGTATCTAAGTAGTCCAAGGCGGAGGTGGAATCAAAGGCCCAAGCTAGGGCCACATAACCCTCAAACTCCTCTTCGGAAGAAGGAGAAGAGTGGTCGTTTGTAGAGTTAATGATAGACTGGTATCTAAGCTCAGTCACATACATAGAGGATGCCATTCCATTTACTTGTCCTTCAGCTAATGTGGTCATAGGTGAGGCAAGGTTCAAGGGTCTGAAAAATAATGAGTTCGGAAGAACCCTTCTCGAGGAGACTCCTTGGATGATGAAACGACATTGATTCGAGCGATAGGAGAGGGAAACTCAAAGGTACCCATCAATGAGGAATACATCCCAACTCCTATATTCTGCATAGGCGGGCGAGGGTTATCCACTAAGGGGATAGTAGAGTCAGAAGTTGCTTGAGGATCAACTGGACAATAATCCAATTGATCAACCTTAACGATTTTCCCTTCACGAGGAAAGCAGATGACACGAAATAGAGTCGAAATGATGGCATCCATCTCGTATACCCAATTCCTTCCTAAGAGGAGATTATAGTCTAGGTTAGCATCTATGACCTCTACTTCAAAATTGACGACCTTTCCTCCAACACATATAGGAAAGGCCGGGATAATCCCATGCGGCTTGTGAGAATGCCCATCAAACGCAGTGAGCAGGGTAGGTGAAGGAACAACTGAAGGAGATCCAATGGCCTTCCAGCAAGACATTGACATGACACACGTGGAAGCTCCCTCATCAATAACATTACGAAAATATTAATCTTTCGGTATGTAGACTTTATCTGGAAAGCCATGTGATGAGGGAGTCGCTTTTTGACATTTAACATGTCAAAAGTGAGCACTAAAGAATTGGTTGGATCAACTGCCCCAATTGCCAAGAGTAAAGCACTTCGCTGAGCGGGACACGACTGGAGAAACTCTAAAGCAGACATAGCACATGGACTCTGGGCCAGATCCTCCACAATGGAATAATTCTGGGTGGCCCTAGCGTTAGGATTGATAGTCATGTGTTTAGCAGAACCTTTCGGTATTCGTCGTATAGTCTCAACAGGGGGTCGCTCAATATGAAGGTCAGTATTTCTGGGAGCAGTTTTGTCCTTGGAAGTTTCAGCTTCACCGTAGTCACGTGACTGAGTAGCCACATGTACATTAGAACCCATCATGAAAACATTCGATGATTTTTCCCCTTCCTGGCTGCCCCCTGAGGAGGTACCAGGATTTGAACTCGCGCTAGCAAGCAATTGCTGCCCTTGAGGAAAAGGGTTGGTTAACACAGATTGAGAACTAGAAGCCCCTTGCTACCCTAACAAGCGCTGAGCGTCCTGAATCTTCGGGCAGAGATGCATTAAATGGTCTCCACTACACAACTTGCATGGAAACTTGACTTTCTTTTTAGACTCATTTCTACCCCCACCAGCATTATTGCCGGATTTATTTGTGTCATCCTTCCCATCCTAATTCTTTTTCTTACTTCGTCCTTTCTTCTTCCCATTGGAATTTTGATTTCCTTTAGGGTTATCAAATTGGACGACATTAATGGAAGAGGGTTGGGGAGACGAAGTAGTAGACGATGTGACTTGGTTGTTTGAAGCAGTTTGCAATGAGAATTGCTGCAATTGGCTCAATAAGTTCACCGTATTCGTGTCTACCGATCCAACAATACCATCCCCATGGGGACCTGGCTTCGACTTGGCTATGTCAGCCTTTGACCCAGGAGCATCTGGCAAGTATTTTTTTAGGATCCCAGATTGAGAGTAGATCAATTCTAATTGATGGGCCCTAAAAATAGCTTGCTCCTCGGAGTAAACTTCGGACATCGAGACATCCTTAGAGATCTCAGGTTGTAAAGATTTCAAAAACCATTCAAGATGGTACTCTGGAGGGATTTCAGCTTTAATGAGCCTCTTTCTCCGTCTCCATTCCTAAATATGGTCAGAAATGTGAGTTGTCGTGTCCTGACGAAAATTGGCTAGAAGTTCAGTTCCGACATCATAACGGACAGGCAACTGGAGATGATTTAAGAAAATATTAGCTAAGTCGGCAAAATATGTAAAGTTTCCCCCTGGAAACTCTATATATGATTTGGCCACATTACCAGTCAAGGTGCACTGAAAAAGTATCAACCTAACTGAATCATCAATAAGGGAGTTTGACGAGCACCAAAAATGGAATGTGGTCACATGGTCGCCTGGGTCCTCACCGCTCTTCCCTTCGAATTTTGGAATGTCCGAAGGGAGTTGTTTTGGGACCAGAGGCCAGGCCGGATTATATTTGATTGGATCGTTTGTTAACTTTGTGAGGTCTGACAAGTTCAAAGTTGCCAGAAACGGAAGCCTAGGAGGACCTTGGGGGTTCCACCCAGACTGGGCGGAACTCCCAAAATTCTGAAAAGATTGGCCTAGATTTTGGAAGGCACCAGGCTAACTGAAGTAACCTATAGAACCAGCTAAACCAAAAGGCATGCCTTGTGATCCAACATAACTCGGAGTTTGACCAACTCCGACCGCAAAACCTCCATAACTGGCGAAGCTTCCTCCTAAAGAATTATAAGGAGCAGACAACCCGTGATAAGGATCCCAAGCAGAGGCTAGGGGAGGAATACTTCGTAATGAACTAACTGTGGAGTATGGATTATTCCCTTGTTGGTCGAGAAACGAATTCCCAGTTCCCATACTACTAACTGCAGGGTTAGGCCAACCTTGAAAAGGATTGCTACCTTGTCATAAATAAGAGAAAGGTATAGATCCAATTCTCGGGTTGGAATGTGGTATATGACCACTTCCAAAAGGAAAACCCTGGAATGAAGCCGATCCACCCATCATGGATGTGGCGGCACTAAACGGAACTGACGAAATACCCTGTGAATGGGTGCCAAATGGGAAAAATCCAGAACTAAAAGCATTGGTTTGGGAGTTTCCACTCGTAGAAGGAATGGAGGTAGTCCCAACTAAATATGTGCTAGCAGAAGACCCAAATAAAGAAGCGGAGGGGATGGAAATAGTTCCTCCCCCTTGTATAGATATTGGAGTCTACATAGTCGTAGCACCTATTGTAGAAGCCATGCTTCCAGTAGTGGTCATTGATGGTATGTGCGTTATGTGACCTGGACTTGACGATAGATGCGTTGGAGACCAAACGTATCGTAATACTTCCGGACGACTAAGAGGTAGGGGAGAATTCGGAGCCGCTAATGACTCTGGGAGTTCTTCTACCTCTACATTATCTTGCGTCTGAAAGACAAATCGAGAAAGTACTGGAGTATTTCTCTCTTGTCTGGTGGAAGTACCAAGTCTATCTGGAACACTAATGCCCTCGAGGGGAGGATCAATCCCCGATGCATTAGCTGCCACGAGAAGAAACCCACCAGTAGTATTACCTCTGCGCCTTCTAGGTGAAGGCTCTGAACTTGGTAGTGAAAGACCACGAAGTCTTCGAGACTGTCTAGTCGATCGATCAACCACTTTGAATTTTTTGTTAAGATCTAACTAAAGACTCAAAAAATTGAAAGCTAGGCCAACTAGGAGCATAGAGCACACACTATAAATTCCCTAAAGATATCATCCAATAAAAAAACTTCTAAGTATTTCTGCTCTGGGTGATTAGGACCGGACACCAAAATACGAGAAAGTGAAGTAAGGGGCCTTCCAAAGATGGTCTGGGATAATGACGGCCCAGTCCTATCAGCGAAGGTAACAGAGGAAGTTATGTTGACCTCCTAACAATAGTCTGCACTGGTGCAAGCCCCCAAGCTTCGCAAGGGTGCCGTCCGGTAGTACCGTTGAGAGTGATACAACGTCGACCTCAGGTGCCACGGGATTCCCCTCCGCAGCCACCTGTGTACATCCCTAGGAGTAGCAACTAAGGTTACCAACTCGTATCAGAAGCCAGGTGGAACAGTCGTGAGGTAAGTTTGGACAAGTAGGAGAGGGGGTATCTCTCTTCCCTGTCTTTATAGACCCTCGTGCTTAACTCCCAGATCCAGAGCTTTCTTGGTCTTCCTAATGCTATTGGATTTTCACTCACTATTCAAACTCCTATGTTTGACAGTTTAAAATGGCCTTGGAGAGTTAACTCTCCACACACCTAATCCAAGGCCCTAAAATATCCTAAAACTTGTTGATGTATCTAAATCGACAAATATAAAGTTCTAGTATATTTTAAATTAGCGCTTGATTTTAATGGGTTGTTATTTAAGTCAAGGGATAACAGAAGTGAAACTGGTGGTGTTTTGACATAGAAGAAATTAATAAAAACCAAACTACATGCAAATGCACTTGTTTTTCGTTTTTCGATGAAAAGAAATTTCTATAGGGTTCAGAGGAACTTCAAATAAAGCTACAACTTTTTCTTTTCTTTTCTCAAACTTCACATTCACAAAAGTAAAAAACTATAAATTGCCTAGAAAGATGCACAAACTAATCCTAATGCAACAAGTACATGCCGATGCAAGATTCAAAACTACTCTTAAATCAAAAGATGAAAATTGCTTGTTTATCGATTTTAGATTTGCCACTTAAATGTTTAGATGGAATATAAGTTTTTGTTGCTTATTTCGTTTAAGCACTAAAAGCAAGATGAAGATAGACAAATAGGCACTTTCACTCAACAAAAAGGAAAACTCAATTAAAACAAAGTTCAAGAAAGCACAACAAAGTTTCAAGAAGTTTCCTTCAAAAGCAACTCAAAAATGACTTTTTAAAAATGCTCTAACAAGACTAAAACTTGATGACCGAAAAAATAGGCAATGAAGCACTTTGTGAGTTTACGACACAAAACAAGTGGGAACTCAACAAAAAAAATGTGCTTTGAAATGCTCTTAACAATCAACAAGCGGCGAGACGAGCTTGGCAATGGAAACCAAAAGATTGAAAAGACAACTTTCAAGAAAGCGTGAACAAACGACTTTCAGAAAGCAAGAAAAGCAGATGGTCATAAAAATAGTTCAAACATGCAAACCAAATAGTCATTAAAACAAAACTCAACACAAAGATCGAAATCAATCTTTCTACCTTGAATGGACAGAGCAGCCAAGATTCCTTGCGAGAAACCTTGTGTGCTTAAGCAAAAATAAATGACGTTTGCAAGAAAAATGAACAAGACCAACCTTTTCACAATCAGAGAGAATTCGAAACAAGATGCTTGCTGTAAAACTAAAGATTGTGACAGAACAATGATTGTTCCAAATTGAATTAGACCAGCATACTATCTTCCTGAAACAAACAAATTTTAAAAATCTTGAAAATTAAAGATATACGCGACTGTGTTTGCACACAGATGCGTGTATACGCGACAAGGCTTATGGAAACATGCGTATACGCAGGTTCACTTAAGGAAAGATGCGTATATATACTTCTATAAACAGAGAAACCAGCATATAAAAAAGCTTCCAAGAAAAACAAAAAAAAAGTCTGGAAAAAACTGATCAAAGCTCACAATTCAGGCACTGACTACACAGTAACAGAAGATAAACAGACAGTTGAGCCCTGATTGGCTTGAATACACCCAAACTAAGAACAACAATAGTGTTGTTCCCAGCAGAGTTGCCAATTCTATTGTGGGAAAAACTCCCCTAGGGTCTTGGGTGAATACCCTAGCAGACTGGAGGTTGTCGATGCAAAGAAACACACATTTCATACAGTCATAATACTACTATAAGCAAACTCTACGATAGGGGGCATACCTGAGGTCCTACGTTTGAGAAGAGCCTTCCAGGGTCCAAACCCTTCCTGGAGTTCCTTTGCTCCTTTGACCTGCAAAACAATCAATTCAAGAAAGTACAACAGTATATGGACTAAACATCATAAAGAAACCATATTAATATTATAAGGAAAGGTAGTTAGTTATGCAATTAAACAACCATTCACATATGAATCATAATATGAATATCATAACATGAAGAATATCTATATCAGGAAAAAAGACATGTGTTTCTTTTATTATAGCCAAATAAAGTATAGAAAAGGAATAATTTCACTTGATTCGTCCTTTCACAGGCTCCAAGCGGAACTGTCTCCCGGATTTGTCTAGTCTCAAGCCTTTAACAAACTCCTTCCATGACTTACTCCATGAAATCTCAAGTAGTATGAAATCATCAACACACACAAGGAAACAAGGGTTTTCTGTAGAATGGGGGAAGTGCAGGAGGCACAAGGATCTTTAGACCTGGTTAGGGAAATCTCAGCATAGTAATCTTTCTCTATCTTCTCTCCTCCCTTTGGCCTTCCCATAGAAGCCTTTTTATACTTCTCCCAAAGTAGTTTTTTATTTGGGAATTCGTTGGGAACAGTTGGGCCATGGGCACTAACAGGTAATCAACAAGTAAAACCCGTGATATCTGCCCAAAATTAAGGAGATTTATTTTTTTTAAGTGTTTTTAAACATATACGCGGGTTGGGTATACACAGACCTGTGTATACATGTGTTTAGCTCAGGGCAATGTCGTGTATAGAGAATAAAACACTGTTTTTTAAATTTGGGACCGGATCTGGAAGGCAGGGTTACCCTAGGCCATGAGTGTAGCATCACAAACCTCAAGAGTGAGATTTGGAGCTATAACACCTATCATCAATACTACCAATAAAATCATTCATTGTATCTTGTAAGCGAGTTGTCCTCAAAACTTTTGTACCACAATCTATAGTTAGTTGTACCTACAATATACCTCACAATTCTTTTTTCAACTTTCCAATGTGAATTCTTGGGAGGCTTCGTGTTTAACTAATTACATACATAACATCAGGTCTATTTGTTATAAGCTATACGTGGTTTCCTACAACCCTCTTATATAATGTTGAATCGATTGTTGGTTTATCATCCCACTTGCTCAATTTTGTTCATGTTGCAATCAGTGTTTATTGATTTGCATTTGTCAATCATGAACCTCTTTAAGATATTAGTAGCATACTTTTGTTGACATATGGAAATTATTTGAGAATATTTCTTAACATCAATTCCCAAAAAGTATTTCATGAGACCAAGGTCTGTCATCTCAAATTCCCTTTTTATAACTGTTTCAAAATCATCTAACATCAAATTCCTAGTATATATTATGCCATCAACATGAATACAAACTAGAATAATTTTACCTTAATCTAATTTGTTATATAGAGTAGGCGCATTGTTTCTCTTGTTGAACCTATTATTGAGAAAATATAAGTCAATATGACTATACCAAGCCCTTGGAGCTTGCTTCAAGCCATACAATGATTTTTTCAAGTTGTACACTTTGTACTCTTCGCCTTTTACTTCAAATCCTACTGGTTGATCTACACACACCTCCTATTCTAGTTTTCCATTCAAGAAATTTGGCTTCACATCCATTTGGTAAATTGGCAATTTTTTTTGACTTGCAATGGACAACACAATACTAATAGTATTTAACTTTACTACTAGAGAAAATATTTGACCATAGTCAATACCTGGTTGCTAAGAAAATCCTTTAGCAAATGGCATTGCTTTATCTTTCTCTACCTTATCTTTATCATCTAGTTTTCTCTTGTACACTCACTTAACACTAATGCTAGTTTTACCAGCTAGGAGATCAAACAAGATCCCATGTCTCATTCCTTTCAATAACTTCAATATCTTCATTCATGAAGTATATCCAAAGCTCTTTTTTCACTACCTCCTCAAAATAAGTAAGTTGATAGGATAATAAGGCTATATGAGCTTGTTAATCCATGTCATTGTACTACTCATATATTTACCTTAAGCTCCTTGTTTTTAGATTTCTTATTTAATCTAATGGCTCACTACTAAAAGAAGGAATACTTCTCTAATCTCTCATTGAATCCATTGACTCTCTACTAGAAGAAGAACTATCTCCTAGTATTTTCTTTTCACTAGTAATCTTGGCAATCTTGCTGGAGGAGCTTTTTGTCCTATACTTTCCACATGTTCATCTATTGAGAAAGATGGATTTCTACTATCCCTTCATTCTCTTGATCATTCCAATATTTTTCCTCTTAGTATTTTACATCTCTACTTACCATAAATTTCTTAGTGATTAGTTTATATAGTTTGCAGGCTTAGGACCATTCATTGTACCCAATGAAAAATTCTCTTTCACTCATGTTGTCATGTTTCCTCCTCAACTATTTTAGGAAAAGTGCATTAGAAATATAGCCAAAATTTTTGAAATAAGAAATGCTTGGCTTAGTACCAATGCATGATTCATTTACCTTTCATAATATCTGTTGGATATCTATTTAATATATGGATGAAGAAAGCAATAGCCTTGACCCAAACATCATTAGGAAAATTTATATATTTGAGCATACATCTTTCCATGTTCATAATGGATTGATTCTCCCATTCAACCACTCTATTATGCTATGGAGTATATTTGGTGGTGAACTTCCCTCTAATTCCCTATTGTCTAAAATAAATTGTGAACTTCTTTGAGTCAGAATCTCCTCCTCCATCTGATTTTATCACTTTGACTTATTTGCTTCTTTGTTTTTCTGCTACACCCTCAAATTCTTTAAACTTTGTGAATGCATCTAATTTTTTATTGGGAAATACACCCAAAATTTCCTATTGAAATTATCAATGAATGTTAGAAAATATAAACTTTCACTACTGAGTTGAGATTTCATGGGTCCACAAAGTTTTGTGTGGAAAGGTTCTATATGCTCCTTGGCTCTATAGGAGGCTTTTGGAAAACTATTTATTTGGTTCATTTCAAGAATGAAAATTCCACAAGTACTAATTTTCTCATTCATTATGAGAAATATCTTAACCATTATTTGCTTCTACAAGGGACTAAGACTCCTAAAAGGTAGGTAACCATATCAAATATGCCACAACCAAGTCTCATTTATGCTTGAGACATCTTTTGCATATGGTTGTGTCATATTTATGCTTCTCAAATTCAATGGGAACATTCTATTCTTGGTCATTTGGACCTTTGCAACAAGTCTTCTACTAAGTTACTTATTGAATATTGTGCACATGGATTCTTTGAGTGTAACACCACAACTGTGGTGAGTCTATTATCCAATACTTAATAGATTATGTCTAAGATTTAGTAGAAAAAAGACATCAAGAATATCTTTCTTTTAATTTTTTTAATAAGGATAACCACAACACCTTTTCTTATCAAATTTGACATAATAATCATCTCTTAAAGTAATTTTAGATTAAATAGAAATATGAATACTAAGAAGTAACTTCTTGTCATCTATCATGTGATCATTGCAACCATTGTCTAATAACTAAATATCCTTGTTGTGTTTTTCTTCAGTGAATTGACATGATATGAGAATTGACTAAGATATCCCTTTTTTAGTGTTGGAGACATTAGTATTTCCCCGATTCAGATTTGTTTGTTTCCTTCTACATTCAGTTTCATAATGTTCATACTTTTTGTTATAGTACCATTGTACATGGGACTTGTCTATCCATCTTCTTCATCTCCCCCCTCTAATTTTGACAGTGACTAAGCTAATTTGATTGTCCTATTTGTTTTGATGTATTTCTTCCTTCTGCTTGATAATTACCTATATCTCTACTTCCTTTTCATGCATCTCTACCAATGGATGCTTGAGTTTGAATACACACTCTAAAGATTCATCTTCCATGATGATATTGACTCATGGGATAAAATAAATCCCATCAATTATTCTATTGCTAGTTTGGACAAATCTTTGAACCCCTCTATGGTGATGAAAACCATCTCAAAATTTTTAGGTGGGATTTTGAGAACCTTTTCTACAATTTTTTTTATCTTTAATTATCTCTTTGTGAGTCCTAAGCTAATTCACAACTCCCATCACTTTGGTCATGAACTGATCAATATTATCTGCCTCCTTCATATTCAATGTTTCAAACTCTCTCCAAAGGATTTGAAGCTTCACATTTTCACTTTTTCATTATCTAGATACGTTAACTATTGAATATGCCAAGATTAGTTTGCACTATATGCTCCCATTATCTTGGGATAAATTGATTCATCCATTTAATTCTTGATCCAAAACTTAGCCTTTTTATCCTCTTTTGTCAATTCTATAAGGTCATTTCTCTATGCGTTAAAAATTACCTACAAAGTTGCTTGATCAGGTTCTAAGAACCCATCATCCATTGGTTCGCAACATTCATGTACTTGTAGGAAGATCTTCATTCTCATAGACTTGTACTTGTATAGATCATTCCAACAAGCATTGATTCCTGTTGTCCTATATTATGTGTATAAGCCATTTAAATAAAATGTGTAATTGAAATATATTTTTCTCTCTAATATTCTTGCATCTCTCAAGTCTACATAATTTCTTGTCAGTTTCTTTATCTTTTGTGAGATCCTTCAGTTTCTAGACATATATCCCCTTCCTTGGACCTAAGTATATAAGGGGCTTCATTTTTCCTATAACTCTTTGATTCCCCCCCAAAACCTTTGTTTCTCCCTTGTTGATATTTGGTGCTACCATTGGTTCCCCCTTTTATTCAAGCCCACCCTTTGTTTCTTTGCTCCCCTGTTCTAGCTTCTCCATCCTTCATCTAGTCCTCCTCTATCTCTCCCTACTCGTTTATTACTATATTGGTTTTTCCCTCCAACCTATGTTATATATGTTGATTCCCCTGACCCAAATATGGTAAGGTGTTGTCTTGTTGGGTCCTCTTTTCTTGGAAAAAGAAGATAAATTAACCTCCCCCCTCTCTTGATTTATGTCTCCTAACTCTTTGAGGCTATCATGCACAATCCTCTTCTAGGGTAGCCATGGAAAGATATAGGGATGCTAGGAGCAATTAAGACAAGCCTAGAGGTTCAACCTAGACACACATGTGGACCAAGAGACCGAAGATGGAATCCTCAATGTAAGAAACTCCACTAGAGCTAGAGCTTCTGCTTACCTACAAAATGTCAACTTGTATTGGAAAATAAAAACTCTAATGGGAAGAGTTATCACAAATAGGGATGACACTCAACAAGAAAGTTTCTTTTGTATGGTTGAGCTTATGGAAAAAATGGACAACATTAATAGGAAAATTGTGCTCCTAACTAAATGAATCACAGAGAAAACCTGCTCAACATCACACATATGGTGAACCCCATTTTCCAAATTAGGCACACAATCTCACTTAATGATAGGATACATCGCCCATACTCATGCTCATTTTATAATTCCAATATTATAGCAATTCCTTTTAGTTTATATAGTATTTTCTTTGTAGATATTTTTACTTTTTTTTTTGTCTCGTCCGTTCAACATATTAGGAACAATAGAAACATTCTTAAAATTTTGTGTTTATGCTACAAGTCTAGGTTCCTTAGAGACAAACTAGTAGAGACTATCATACTGTAAATTTATGTTTCTAGTGGTAATACAAATTATTCGATCTTACAAAAAAAACTTCATATTCAACCACTTTCTAGTTAAATTAATTTTAACCATTTTTGTGGTAAAAAACATTACACCTTGACCCCATGCTTGGGAAACTCATGATCTCATGTAATAACAAACATGTTTTTTCAAGGTGGGTGTATCTTTGTATGGTGATGCCTCAAAAAGATTGGATGTAACTCTCCTTGGTATATGGAAATGCCTCCTCGCTTTTTAGAAAAAAACCATTAAGGGAAATTTGAGGTCTAAAATGGGCCTCCTAAGGAAATTATAAAAGAATAGTGGAAATAATAAAATAATATTAGATTACATCATCAAATTTTAGAGGGGAAAAAGAAAAAAACTATTTTTTCAACTAGTATTTTCAACTTATATCCCTATGGGTTTACTCAAATTTTGAGTGGAAACACTCATTGGATGCAAAATTTGATTCCTCATCCAAGGAGTACCCATGTTGCATACTTTCGATGGACCCTGATACATGAAAAATGAGAAATACATGAAAATTTTGATTGCAATAATGTTTTTTCATGTATTTCTAATTTTTTGTGTAGCAGAGTCTATCAAAAGTATGCAACATGGGTACTCCTTGGATGAGGAATTAAATTTTTCATCCAACGAGTACTCCCGCTCGAAATTTGAGTAAAACCTTAGGGAGATAAGTTGAAAATATGTGTTGAAAATGTAGTTTTATTATTTTATTATTTTTTTAATCGTTTTACCTTTTTACACCAAAAATGGTGAATCATCCCCCATAGTTGACATCATCATCTTGAATCCTATTGGTTGTTATAAAGTTTATTTTGGTTGTATATTTTTCTTAGGAGGCCCATTTTAGACCTCAAAATTCCCCTAATTGAGCACTTTTAGTGGCTAGCATTTTATGTTGAGACAGACCACAATTCACCTAGCTTTAGTAAATGGCCCAAACTTCCTATAGATGGTGGATACTCCTTGTTCACAATAGTGGTGGCTCCTTTGCCAATGGATTAGATATGGTTTGGAGAGATAGTGGCTCTGCTTAGTGACCAACTTTCGTTGAAACCCTTGATCTACTTGAGTCTTTTAAATAATTTGTCTTTGATATGCCTGGCTCTTTTTGGCTATTTGCATTCCTTCACAATCTTATCTCCACTTTGTGAAATGTCTTATGCCTACTTCAATACCATGTTAAATTCACAAGTAGACGTAGGAAATAAAAACAATTGGAAACTCATGGGGCATTTCTCGCCTTTGTGACTAGGTCTTACAATACATAATTTTTTAAAAAATTCTAAGACTAAAAATATTCTAGAAATATCTAGACCAACAAATTTCTAGAAATATTTAAAACTAATAATTAACTAGAAATACCTAACAACTAACACTGTAATCTAACTCTCTTATGTTTTAGAGCTTTTTTGGACATATTTTTTGGCCAATTTTGGTCGAAATCTGTCAAAGATTATTACAATCACAAGTTTGAGTTGTGTATCTCACCTGATCCCAAGGATTTTTTTGGTGAATCCATTTATGTAGTCAAAAATACATTTAAAAAAAACCAAATATCATAATATCACCCATAATTATATCCCTAAATTCCAACCAAAAAAATCAAAACACAAAATAATTAAACAAAAACATAACCAACTAATAAACCAATTGACTCAAAATCCTAGTGAGATGAAATGGCAGACATCATGACTGCAGGAATTGTAAATTTTAACATTCTAGGCTGGGAAATTATCAGTTTCATTTCATTCAGGCTAGTATTTATTTGAGAAAATTCTCAAGGGTTCTCTTTGGACTCTTCTTTATGTGATTCTAGAAATTTCAAGGATTTAAAGCAAAAGAAGTGTGGTTGTCATTAAGCAGAGTATTAATAACACAATTTTTTCTCTATGGTTGTTTTATAATAACTATAGTAAACTCACATGTTCAGGTCTAGTTGTGAGTTAGGGAGGACGAACGTTTGTTTGAATTTCTAGGGTTTTGTATGTAGGAGAAGCCTGCAGGCCTTAATCATGCATGAATTTGGGCTACACATTCAAGATATATGACATATCCTCTTCGTATGGAATATATCTACTAGAAACACCCCTATTTTTTTACTAACTTGGGTTTTAAGGGGGAAAGGACGAGTTGAATCAAGGGGATCTAAAGACCTTAAATGGGAAGTCTCTCGTTTTTTGGGTAAAGGGTTTGGACTCAGTGAAAAATATGAAGTAGAGTGTAGAGAACTTGCTATGTTATCCTACAAATATTCAATGTCTTCTTTATGAAGAGAAGAAAATTTATGATCTATCTCAGTTACAGGATTACCGTATTTCAAAAAAATCCACTATAATCTTTAACTTGAGGCTGCGAGGGGGTGCTTTGATATCTAGGAACCTTGGAGGTTCTATCTCCTCTAAGGACACAACATAAAGGAAGGGCTCTAAGCCATCAGATCCCCCATATTTCAACACTGGACACTACATTTTTGAATAGTAGCAGCAAGACCTAGCTATAGAGGTAACCCTAATAGAGGTAAACCAATTTTTTTCCATTTTTCAATCCAGGGTAGTGATTTATAGATTCAATAGTTTTTTTCCCAGATTTAATGCTTTACATCAATGGATTTTTACAACTTGGCAAGAAAACTACGAAATATACCTTTCTCAAAAGGTTTCTTCATCATTCAGTTTGACACCTACGAAGATGTGGAGAGAGAATTGAAAGAAGGGCCTTGGTTTTGGAGAAATGTAGGACTCTTCATTACCCCTTGGTTTCCAGATTTTGATGCCACAACAATGGTGGTCTCAATAGTGCCAATATGGGTGAGGCTACCAAATCTTCCCCTTCCATTCTAGCATCACATAACATTAGAAGAAATTGGGAACACCCTGGGGGCATTCAAAAAGATGGACCTTGACAGAATAGAGAAAATGTTATTTAAATTTGCCAGAATCTATGTAGAAATTTACCTAAGTAAAGGTCTAACTGACTGCATCTAGTTGAAATATAAAAAATTTCGGTGGACCCTACTTTTGGATTATAAAAATACAACATTTAGATTTCAACCATGTTAACAAATAGGGCACTTGCAGAAAACATGTCCTCAAGAAAAAAAAGAACCCAGAAAAAAGAAAAAGTGGTAGGCTCTAAAAAAAAAAGGATGACATCCTTATAATCCCTACCTCATGGAGGAAGAAGAAGAAATCATAGAGAACCATCTAAACAAAAAGGAAGTGGATTCTCAAGTCCAAAACGACAATGCAACCCATAAGACGAATGGTACAAAATCAAAAGCAATTCATGAACTAAAATAATAGAAAAAAGAGGAACACAAAGAGGAGGGGAAGGTAGGCTCAAAGAGAGCTCATGTTTTAGAAAAACACTCCCACTAAAGATAACTAGAAGAAATTGGGTAATGGTTTCAGCTAACCCCAACTCAGGGGGATGAGAAAAGGTATAAAAAAATAAACAAAAGAAACATAAGTTAAGTGAGTATTATCATACTTAACTTCGTAGGTTTCTGTTTTTTTTTATTATATATTCTTTCTTATGCTCATTAGTTGACAAGCTATTCTTATTGAATGCAGTTAACATCTACAAAATGTAATTTTGTTCCTTTTATTAAGTAAAATAAAATTAAGGATTTTTTCACCTCAAGAAAAATATGATAAGCCAACTCAATTAACAAGAAAAATTATATTTTAATTAAATTTTAAACATAAGATTGAGTTTGTCAAGAGTTGGATTTGGTATCGAATCTTATCTCTTTGTTAAAGGAAAAGCTATCACAAGGAGTATAATGAAGGCAATGCAACGCAACACACCTTCCAATACATGTGATGATGCAAATTGTGGATAAAAGAAATTAGGTATACAAATAATAACCACATGTCACTATTTTGATGGTTCATGGATTAGTAATGAAAAATTTGAGAACATCTCTTAACAAAAACATTTTTTTTATTGTTTGATTTGTTAGTGAAAATTTATTTAACTATCAATTGCCTCAAAAGGTGAAAAAAGACGCTGATAGGACTGTACAATTGATAAAATTATAATCTAGTTTTCATAATCAAGCAAATAATAATTAATATATTAAATTTTAATACTTTAGTGTCCTTTTTAATTATAGATATATATAAACATTTTGGAGGTTGAATATATAAATTTTGTAACTTTCTGAAGGTTAAAATCCTCTCTCCACGAATACCATAAGATAGAGAACTGACAATATACAAAAATCCTCTGTCCAAGAGTACACATAATATAGAGAACTATCAATATACCATGTTCTATATTGCAAAACAACATTGGTTACTTGCTCAAGTTGATCTATCAAAACTCTAACCCATTGTCACAAGAGACGACCCTTAACAAACATAACAATACATAAAAACTAATAATAATGTAAAACCTCACAAAACATCCCACTTCCACAATCACATTCACCTTATCTATTTTTAATTAAGTCACCATCTTCACCCATGAACTACATGCATCCCCTTTCCCATTTGTTGCCATATTTTCCACTTAAAATAAATCGAACCATGCAGTCAAATGGAAAAAAGTTGTGAAACATATATCAAGATATATCATTATGAGGAAGATGTAAACCATAGTAGTGACAAATGAAACCCATAATTAATTTTTGACTGTCTACACCTCACTTTAATATTTGGATACACACAAGCACTTTTGACTTCATGTTAGATACACACTAGCCAAATAATCACGTATTTGGATAAATAGATACAACTTCCATTGCCATAGTAAAAACTCACTTTGTAATCCTAAAACAAATTAGTGCAATGAAATTCCACTCTAGGTAGAAGTTGGAGTCAATGGTGTCATTCATATAATAATATATATATATATATCCCCTGAAACATCCTTTACAGTGCACCAAATTATTAAATATTCAACAAAACGTGTGAAATTAGCACATTCGTTCAATGAATGAACATGGGCACATGGAGACCCTGTTGATCAAATTGAACACAACTAGGTTCCTACCAAGCTTGCACTAGTTTGAAATTGGAAATTAGCTCCAAATAGAAACATATCAAATAAAAAAGTGGGAAAAACATGTTTTGAAATGCAATTTGGAGGGAAAATAAAAAATCAACTAAAAGGACTATTGAATATTTGCAATATATGTTTCACTTGTAAAGTAGACCTTTTACAACATCTATTATCTAATTTATTTAAGAACCAAACATCTGGCATCAATAGATATGATGCTAATTGAACATATTTTGTAAATAATATGTTATATAAAAAATATTCATTAATTTAATCCTCTTTGTGAAACCTCGATCCTCAAGTCCAAATAACTTTTTAAGTTTTCTATACTTGCACTGCATCATAGGCACATTCGAAATTTTGACCATTAGAGGCTACTCATAGGATGATTCTCCGGTCATTAAGGACAAAATACTTCTCCAAAATAAATGCCCCTTCAAACATGCATTTAGAATACCTAACATGATATTTATATATACAAATAGAAAAATATAAACTATTTCCAACATTAAACTAGGTAAGGTATGTGAAAAATTACATTAGTATAGTCTTGATCAGTTAACTACGATAAACACTTATTTGTAGTGCCATAAGCTCTCATCTACACAAATGAAGATATGTCTGTTTGAAGTTCAATGCATTTCCTGAGAAATGAAACTTTAATGGATGCAACAATGAGATATTTGATATCTCATCTTTGTCAAATGAATAAAAAACCTCATTTGGTGCAACTTCAACCCCTTTTCCTAGTGTAAAATCAGCTAGTTGATAAAGCCAATTTACACTCGGCTTCATGTGACCCTCTTTATTTGAAGTCAAGCAATGAATAATTCAAATGAAAGGCGGTGCATTACCATCCTCAATGAGTGCACAATCTCCGATCTTGATTTTACGACCATCCTGGAAATTCAAATAATTTTAAAATTCTCTTCATGCATCATTACAAAATATTGAGAAAATAGGATAGAGAAGAAAAATGTACAAATCTTGTACATCCATAAAAAATTTCCATGTGAAAATATTCCAATTCAAAATTTATAATTACATTTATTGGAACCATTATATAAAATGATACCTAATTGTCCACATCATAAATGAGTTAAGTTGCAATAAATGCAAATGGAGAGAAAGATGTTTACAAATATTTAATTACATTTATTGATACAAATATACAAAAAGATATCTAATTGTCCACAACATGAACGTCAGTTAAATGCAATAACATGCAAATGAAGATAAACTACAACACTGATAAATATTACTCAATTTTTCTGTTTTCTTAGCTTTCCTAGTAAAGGGAAAATATAAGTTTTCACAAACAAAAAATCCGTCATTGTATAAAACAAGTCTTGAATCTACCGTTGTGATAACTGTTCAGTGTGGAGCTTGATTATCTTCCTGATTGTTCAAAGATTTTTTGTTTTAGCAAACATTGGATCCTTATTCGTATGATTGTCGTCAGGGGGGTCCAAGAGGGGCGATGGCAATTTTTATGAGCCCCCTTGGCAGGGGTTCAGGGCAACGCCCCTTATGCTAAAAATAGATGAAAATTCGTCTTGTAAAATATTCTAATTTCATAGTCAATCGAGGCCATTGATTAGGAAGATGATTTGATGGTAGAAATTATGTTAATTTAAGATTTTTTTTCCCTAGAAGGCAACCATCGATTTATATGAGGGAATTGTATTACAGGTGTGTATTATTAATTTGAGTGAGAAAGAGAGAGAGGAGACTGTGTGAGAGAGAAAAGGAAATTACAATGGATCCGTTGTAGTTTGTATCTCTTCATTTTGTTGGATAATATAAAGGAAGGACTAGTTGTTTCTCCATGGATGTAGCCCAAATTGGGTGAACCATGTATATCTATGTCTCTCTTATTTTATGCATTTTTGTTTTTGTGTTTCTGCAATATTGCGTGTATTTCATTGCTCTGTTAATTATTTTCTAACAATTCGTATAAGAGCCGAAGGTCTATTTGGCTGATAAACTCATATGAGAGAAGGGTTCCTGGTTCAAGTGGGAGAAATGACAGAAGATGGAATGTTTAGGGTCGAGAAATTTAATGGGAAAACTACTAGTTGTGGAAGATGTACATGGAAGATTATATGTATCAGAAAAATCTGTACCTACCATTGAGTAGAAAATCAAAGAAGGTGATGAGTATGATGAATGAAGAATGGGATCTACTTAACATAAAGGCACTAGGAAAAATACGGTTGTGTCTAGCAACATTGGTGGCATTCAACATTTCAAAGGAAATGACAACAGAAGGTTTAATGATGACATTGGCCAAACTATATGAAAAACCCTCAACCTCAAAGAAAGTATTTATTATTAAGCATCTATTTAATATGAAGATGTCAAAACGTAGATCTGTTGCTGCTCATTTAAATGAGTTTAAGACGATTACTAATCAATTGAGTTATATAGGGGTAAATTTTTATGATGAAGTTAGGTCTATATTTTTTTTGTGCTCATTGCCATACAGTTGGAATGGATTAGTTACGAATATTAGTAACACTGTCTATGGATCTAGTCCTTTAAAGTTTGATGGTGTTGTTGGTGCCATACTTAGTGAGAAAATTCCATGGAAAAGCTTCAGTGGGACATCAGGTAATGCCTTGATTGTAGAAACCAGGGGAAGAAAAATGGAAATAGGAAGGAGCCAAGGAAATCACAGTATGTGAAGAAAAGGCATATCCAAATCTAGATCAAGGATAATGTGATGGAAATGTGGGAAGAAATGACGCCTGAATAAAGGATGCAAATCTCAAAAGGGAAAAGAAGGAGATCGACCACAAGAGAACAATCATGGAGTGAATGTGACAGGTGATGTGTTGTAATATTCTTTGATTCCTTCATTACATAATATTATTGATCCATGGGTGGTAGGTTCAGGGGCTCCATTCCATGTGACACTTGATAGGAAATATTGTCATGAGTATGTTCAAGAAGATTTTGGATAAGTTCGTTTGGGTGATGATAAGCCCTGTAAAATCATTAGAATGGGTAATTTTTTTATAAAGCAAAAAAATATTAACCAATGGCTATTGAAGGAGGTAAGGCATGTTCCATATCTTAAGAAAAATCTGATTTCAACAGGGCAGTTAGGTGGTGAAGGCCTATAGTAAACACAAGAGGAGCACCACATGGTATGTGTTTACTGTAGGTGGAACAATTATCAGTTGGGTTTCAAAATTGCAAAACATTGTTTCACTTTCAACAACAAAAGCAGAGTATGTTGCTGCTATAGAGACTAGTAAAGAAATAATTTTGTTACAAAGGTTTATGGATGAATTAGGCAAGAAGAAGCAAATGGGTGGATTATACAGTGAAAACCATATTGCCATTCATATTGCAAATAGCTAAACATTTCATTCCAAGACTAAACATATAAAAATAAAGTACCATTTCATACAGTCAGTGTTGGAAGATAGACAGTTGAAGATGGAAAAGATTCACACTAGCCATAGTTATGCAGATATGTTAACAAAAGTTGTAACTAGGGAGAAACTAAGATTCTTCTCCATTTCACTTGGTCTTCCAGTATGATGGTGAAGATGAGAAACAACCAGGTCCAAGTGGAGTCATTGCCCAACAAGTGAAGCAATGATGGAGTTTATGTAATCGGTCTCCAAGTGGGAGATTGTTACGTGTGGAGTTTGATTATCTTCTTGATTGTTCAAGATTTTTTGTTTCAGCCATGTTGGATCCATGTTTGTATGATCGCCGTCAAGGGGGTCCAGGGGGGAAACAACAATTTTTATGAGCCCCCCTAGCAAGTTTTTGGGGGAAACACCCCTAAGCTAAAAATAGATGAAAAATTTCCTTGTAACATATTGTAATTTCATAGTCAATTTGGGTCTTTGATTAGGCAGATGATATGACGTTAGAAGTTATGTTAATTTAGGGTTTTTTACCCTAGAAGGTAACCCTCAGTTTATATAAGGGAATTATATTACGACTGTGTATTATTATTTTGAGCGAGAAAGAGGGAGGAGACTATGTGAGAGCGAAGAGGAAATTCTAGTGGATTTGTTGTAGGTTATATCTCTTCATTTTGTTGGATAATATAAAAGGAAGGATTGGCTGTTTCTCCATGGAAATAGCTTAAATTGGGTGAACCACATATATTTGTGTATCTTGTTTTATGCATTTATGTGTTTCTGTTTTCACAATATTGTATGTGTTTCATTGTTCCATTAATAATTTCTAACAATAATTAATGATCTAATGAGTTCATCAATAGTAAAAGAGATATCTTCTACAGAGTGGCTTCCTCATATAATGAGGTAGATAATTTCTATTGTATTTTCTTGTAGGGCTGGGAATGATTCCAGGATTCCCACATATTTCATCATTACTTCCCACATAGTTGTTTGACTTTTTCCACTTTTAGTATTTATCTAGGACATTTAGGCCCTTCACACTCCCATACTTTTTGGTTGTCACCAAAGTGCAACGAAACCCCATCTAGAAACATGGGCCCTCAAACTCACTATATACATCAGGAGTACAAAGGATTTCCCATTTCATATGGAAATACTCGAAAAGTATGTTGCTAACTACAAGATACATAAAATTGGATAAATATGGTGTGAAAAGAAACCTAAATATGGTGAACAGATGCCAAAACACCACAAAAAAAAGAGGCAGATCAAATTTTTTCACATAAATCAGGCACAAACCAAAAATTCCATACAATATGTTGGATGACAATGATCAAGAGTCAACGTGCTTCGTGGGTAATACCAAGCATTCATTAACATAGAATTTGTTACACAAACTGTCCTTAATCTTCAACTCTCAATTTCTAGCTAAAAAACAACTACTCCAGAAGATAATCATATTTACCATCTAAAACACCCTACATAACAAAGATGGTAATCATGTAGAATATTAGACATACAAAACCATAATTCATGGAAAATAAATACTAACAATAGAACATAGAATAAAATGTGATTATCCTCATTACAAAAATATAATAATTTATTAGCTGAAAAGACTTGTGAAGTAATTCTATTTGAAACTTAATTCCTTTAAAGTAAATTCATTTTAATCTGGTTAGAGATACACATGAGGGATAATTTGATTCCATATTACATTTTATTCTATTCCAAAATTTCAAAGTTTATTAAAAAGTGAATCGAAATGAATTAACTAGTATATTGGCCAACTTAAAACACCACACTAAGCTAAAAAAACAAAAAACGATAACAAAAGCCTTTCTAGAATGGAAATCTTCTCCAATGAATTAAGTACCCAACCCTCATCCATCTAATGAATAAAACAGGAATTTAATTTATTTTTATATAGATTTTGAAAAGAAACATATTAAATTTATCTTAATTTGGAAAAATATCCACCAGGTTGTGGACTTGCAAATGTAGAAGAAAATAAAAGCAATACTAAAGGATTTATGAGAATTGAAATATTCTCCAGTTAATTTTTACGTAACCTTAATAGAGCTAATGATAAATATAAATTTTAATGTTTTATATTAATTGTGAAAATAAACACGTGTATCTTAATCTAGCAAGATAACAGCCAAGTTCTAAACTTCCAATGTAAAAGCAAACAAAATCATGCATCTTAATCTAGCAAGATAACAACCAGGTTTTAAATTTACAATGTAAATGAAAACAAAATAGATACCAAAGGCCTTCAGAGAATTTCAACCTTCACGAGTTAAGTAAGTGACATTGTAATTTCTGATATAATGGACAATTTGGAAAAAGAAAAAACAGGTACTGACCATTAACTATACAAGTGTATATGTGATGCAATGGAATTGCAAATGTATTTTGTTTACCCACCCTGAATTTTATTTTTTTACAGAAGAAAAACAAAAAAATATATCTTAATCTAGCAAAATAGTAGTAGGGTTCTAAACTTTCAATGTAGCCAAAACATTGTATCCCAATAACTTTTATGAGTAAAGTATAGACCTATGGACATTTGTTTGGGCCCCAACATAGGAAATATAAATAACGTACCATAAAATGACAGTAAATATTTGATTGGGAACCACAAATTTTCTTCCATCAGATAACCATATAATGTAGGCAAATTTCCAATCATCCCTAGTATTTTTCAAATTAACTTCCAAAAAGATAGTGGGACTATAGGTTTAACAAATCATCATGGAATTGTAAATCTCAAATGCTTCAATCTCCCCCACTACATGGATTAGGTGAAGATACTAAATAGAAAAGGTATTGCATTACACTTCTAAAAGGATAGGTTGAGAGATTACTTTATTTAATACATGCCAATTATGTTTCTTTCTTTCTTGAAGTTACTGATTTGAAGGATTGTATTTTGCACTACACTATTATAGAAAATGAAAAACAAGGAATGCATAGCAGTAAGTATCAACTTCAGAGATGACTTTATACAATACAAGTCAAGAAAGTTATGTTTCTTTCTTTAAGCACCAATTTTAAGAACTGTAGGAAGTGAGGCTTTATTTCAAAGAGCATGAGGGAGAAACTCAATTTTTACTAATTTAACTTGACACAATTATGAAGATCTTGGACTGCAAAAATAATGATACTACCTAATCACAATTCTTCAATTCTTCAACATTATAGACTGTTTGGATGGCTCTGAATGATTACAAAAATGGAAAAAGAATCCTGCACAAAATAAAAATATAGCGCACCTATTGCATTTATACATTTCAACATACATGGAAGCTAGCAAAGCTTTCTTTCAAGTCAACATATTTTCCTAGAGCACCTGTGAAAACTTCGGCCACATAGAAGGTTTTACTCAAGAATCATTGAATCTTTCTGGCCTAGGGCACAATCAGTTTATTGTCTTCACCTATTTCAACCATACCTAAAAATGCAATAATATCTTGAAGGTTTTGGTAGTTTTGAAGGACCTTCTGCACACCTCGAGTAATATTATAGTGGTCTTCTCCTAGGATGTGAGGAGAACATGTGGGATGTAGAATCCAGTGGGTCAGTCGTTGGGCATATACGAAGTTCTGAGATTCGGACATAAAAAATGCATAGTCATAAGAATTCATAAGAAGGTAAAAATATGTTAAACAATACAAACACATTAGAGGAAAAACTATGGACATAGACCAAAACAAACCTACCTAGAAAACACAGTGGTGGCATCAAGATGAGTGAATGTTGTTGTAGGTGTGGGATTTTTCAAATCATCAGATGACACATATATAGCTTGCATGAAAGTAATGGAACCTTTTTTGGTTTTTGTAATATGTTTTTGCAAACCTCCAAGATCAACAACCAAAGTTTGTTCGTATCCGACATCTATAGGAATACGCCCCAACAAATCAGACACTTCAGAGTTTTCCTGTCAAACAAAATAAGATGGAAACAATTTATTTTTATGTTAATGCCAATGTTGATGTCAAACTCATTCCCTTAAGGATATATATAATCCTTTGTAAACATGTTAGTTTGTGATGGTGATATTTAAACACAATAGTTCTTGAATGACAACAAGACTATAAATTTTGTGATAACTTTTTAAAAACTAAAATTCCCCAAATGACTAAAAAAAAGGCGAATATTATATGAGACACAATGCCAAACATACTTGTGTAAAATGGAAAATGTTGTCAATGAATAGAAATACATCCTGACCTTTGATATCTCAAAAAGGCTCTGCAATAGTCAATCTTGTAAGCCCAACATGTGCACGAGCACCAGGTGGTTAATTCATCTTACCATATATAAGAGTACACTTGATTTCATCCTATATAACAAGAAAAATATTAATTAGTAGAAAATCCTCTAACTATGCATGCAAAGAACAACTCTTCAACAAACAAATGGGTGAATTAAGAACTTGTGTTGAAGGGATTCGAAGTTGGTGGTTCATTCATGATAAATGTCATACAAGAATATATGACAACAAAAATCACACACACAACCTCATCTCCATTTGATACACAACATGAAAAAACATACAAGGAATCATATCGATGCTAGGGTTCCAAGGTGAGGAAGTGGGAGTTATACCCATCATAAATTAATCCACCTCTCGCCAAACTAACTT
The DNA here is from genome assembly GCA_000404065.3 of Pinus taeda. Taxonomy (NCBI): domain Eukaryota; kingdom Viridiplantae; phylum Streptophyta; class Pinopsida; order Pinales; family Pinaceae; genus Pinus; species Pinus taeda. The sequence continues at coordinate 28,132 of APFE030113536.1, read as the reverse complement.
CAACCCAGTTCACATCCAGCCCCCTAAACCCCAATAGAAAAAGTAGAGAGAGTCCCCTGTCACAACGGGGTCGTTTCCCATTTTGTACCATTGTATGTAATGCTCGCCAATATCCAAGTGATTATCACCATTCCCTTGGCATTATCGACATGACACCTTACCCTTCTCGTTATATGCCTCTAGATAGTTTTTTTCCCTATCGCCCGAAGGTATTTGGAGAGTGGAGGTGTAGTACAGCTAAGAGAAGGTGTTCCACAGCATGAGACCATCTATGATGTCATTGAATTGGTTGATTTTTTCCTGTACGTCTCGTAGGGATCCGCTGGTGGGGAGAAAGGGGACAAAGAAATAGTTGGTCTTGCCGCCGAATTTGGTGAAGATGTCCTGCCAGCCAGTTACGGTAGAGGAATAACTAGTGTAGGATTACCACCAAGAGCCATGACTACCCATCCAGGAAGAGATGAACTGTTTTCCTTGTGCTTTTGTATCTGGTCATCACTTCGAGAATTTTGATGAGGTTGTGGTTGTTATTAGTATGGTTCTTTCTTGAAAGAGTCTATTTTTCCTCTCTGCCTCTACAGACAAACTTTGTCACTATCCAACCCACCACCACCCACAAAAAATACATATTATCCTCATCCTCATCCTTGTCTTCTTCTTTATTCCCCGGGTCTTGAGAAGTATGGCATTCTTTCTTGCAGCCATGGGGCTATTATATTTAAGAACCATTGCTAACAGGTCACGTGTTCGAGCCCATTGTAGTGCAAGTGAAAAGCATGCAAAATGGGAAAACCTTTTTCCTACTATTGTTGTGAAGACGAACCTGTTGCTTCAGAAAAAATACTTGTCTGCAAGTGCAAGTATGAGCTAGAAGGGGCCAATTTTTTACTCAGAGGGTTGTTGCTAGAGATATTTCCAATAGTAGTTTCTAACATTCAGTGGATTTGAGCTAACTAGGTTGTAAGGCTTGTCACAACATTCAGGCTATGCATATAGTGTGTTGCATTGAAACAAAAGAATAAAATACTGATGGACTATTTGGTTGTCATGCTCATGGGCTAGCATCCATGTGTCAAATTGTTATTGAAGGGAGGATGACAAAATTAAGCGTATTTGATTGGCTGGATCTGCCCATGCCAACCCCAAAAAGGAACACCTATCGATGTAAAAATTAAGATTAAAATAAATTACTCCGTTATGGACATTGTCTCATCAATTTTTGTACTTAAAAAATGGCCCCACTATAATCACCATCTTGTAATATTTCGAACTTAGAAAACAACTCTAATATGACCAATGGCCCCACTATAACCACCATCTTGTAAAATTTCCAACTTAGAGAACAATACTAATATGGACACTTAATTAAGGATTTCTCAATTTGGTAATATCACCAAATATAGTGAATTACCGTACACCATTTACCATTTAAAGTTTCCATGCGACAATGTAGCCCAAACCATAGAGCCTGACGGGTGGAGTGATTCCACTATAATTTCAATAAATAGATCGAGATAAGATAGAGAGAGGAGATGTGTGTACAAGAAGCTAGATATCATAAAGTTAATTCTTGTCTTTTCTCACACGTTTTAAATTTTTCTGTTGGACTTTCAATTTGAATCTGTCACAACAAAAATAATCCTCCCTATTACAAACAAAGACCTCATATTTGTGTTGTCTTTTAAAGAGGAAGAGAAGGTTTGCAACTGCATCTTAGAAAGAAGTGTTATTGAGAGTTTGTGAAAATGATGAGAGAGGGGATGGATCATTACATATTAACAACATAGTAATATAAATTAAATGACTAATAAATGACGATAGGCATCAAAATATTTATGTGCCATTTGTAACGTTGAGAAATTGTAAATTCATGACCTCAGTAGAGATAGGAAATGAAAAAGATGTTTGGAAACTATTGATTCAATCCATTATATATAATGTATATAAAATATATCCATGTAAATTAAGTGGTTGATAAACATCAATAGTTATCAAATTGTTGAATTTAGGCTTCTATGATCCATATCAAGTTTATTGAGAAGTGTTTTGGGCGAAAATCACATCAAAATTCATTTGTCGATGCATTTCGAACTAACAAGTGTGGTTATCAAATTATCAAAATATTTATATGCCATTTGTAACGAGAATTTGTAAAGCCACAACATGAGTGGATATAGGAAATAGAAAAGTTGTTTCGAAACACTTGATTCCATCCATTGGATAGTCTATAACAAAGAATATTCTCAAATTATTAAATCTAAACCATTTATAAATTTTATTTAAATAGTAAATTTTTGTTATTTAAAATGTGTTTTTTAATGCATAAATGTATTTAGCACCCTGAAAAACCCTGACGTACTCAGATTATGAAGATTTCACAACTCAAAATTGTGATTCCAAAAAGGGCTAAATTTTATAGGTATTTACTCGTATTTTCCTTATTTAACCATCAAATACTAACCATTTAAAGTCTACACATTATTGATGATGGTTACATAATTTTTCAAACCGTCAATTTGATGAGTGACTTAAAATTTTTACTAAATATATATATTCTATATTATATATTATATATATATATATTATATATATATATTCAATTTTAAATAAACTATATAAAAACAAGAAGTTAGTGATTTTGTTGCTTAAGAATCGAAAATAAGTATAGCATTATGCAACACCCGTAAACATTACTATGCACTTAATTTAGTTTATTTAAAGAAAAGTTAGTTAACTCTTTATGAATCAACACGGTCATTTCTCCCTGCATGTACCTTATGTATATCCCGCATAATATTCATGCATTTAATGTACTTGATGAGTAATATTTTCATTTTTTTTCTATTTTTGGAACCACAACCTAGTTTAATTTCTGCATTATCTTGGAACTTGTTATTTCATGTGATTCGTATATGGTTTGTTTAAAAAAAAACGGATCTAGTTTTGATATTTTTCATCAATAATTAAGAAAACAATTTATGAAAATATATAAACACCACATATGTAAGGAATCAATAATGTCTCATCAAAAACTATGTCTAATTACCACATACCATCACGTTGTGAAACATCATCATAAGTTACAACATCAACATATCTGTATCAAAGATATATCATGACATCACATAATAAAAGGGAACCACATGTCAATATAACGCCATATAATAACATCATAAATATGAGAATCATCTTAATACATATTAAATATAGAGAAATAATACACTATAAGCATTCTTATCATGATTCATAAGAAAAAATCAATTTCATTTGATCCTATAAACAATGAATACCAACTATGAAATAATATTATCCAACATCCATCTAGGATCTATGCTATCTCATCGATACTATTAGTGTCATGTTTTCATCAAGATCCTAATTACTTTTCAATAATCATTCTTTTTTCTTTTAACTAATAAGTTGACTATTTACACAGTAGGTATAGTCATTTAAGTACTTCGTTAAACTTCAAATGAGCCTCATTATCTTGAGCCTTAATCCCTAGTCATGTATTATTCCCCCCAAGGAAATCTAGTGAAATTCATCATTAAGATATTACTGGTCGTACAATCATTCTTTAAATCATCAATATCAAATTTAAAATCCTCTGGTTTTGCATCAATTTACACCTTTGGCTTACCGATTCTCAATATCACTTGATCTCTTTTATCATAGATTCACATTGATACACTTGTTTTTGTCAATTTGTATGTATTTCTTCTAATGGTCTTCTTATATAATTTCCATTGACTTTCCTTCTTACACTTCATGCTAAGAATTTTCTCATTAATATTGATAATCTATTTTGTTTTCCAAAAGGTATACAATTGTTATGTTTGACCATCAAAACCTTTAAACATTTATATTTGTATCACCTATCAACCTTTACCAACTAAAAGTGTTTTGGTTCATAATTACATATCTTGACACCTTAGAATTATATGAGTCATCACTATCTCCCTCTAACTCATCCCTAATCATCACACTTAGCTTATATGCTTAAGAGATATTTCCATTATGAGAGAAACACTTATTCACTGTCATTACATAAGTTGGTCATGGGATTTATTACATTTCCAAGGTTCAACCTATCACTACCATGTCATTCACTAGGTATGCACCCCAAGGAAGTTGTTTGAGATTTAGTTAACTTCTTTAATCTAAGAATTTCCGTATTGTTGTTATTCAATGGGACACCTTACCTAACTATTAATAATAGTCAACTAGGTAGGATATTATTTCATTTATTCTTAGGTGTTTCTTCTTCCCCAATTTTGTCTTCTTGTTTCCATCTTATAGGCGTTGATTTGGTCTAGTGTCATCATACTTTAAGTAGTGTATCAAGGTTTCCCTTGCCGGGTTGTTTTTTTTTAAGTGTTGGTTGACATAGTTTTGTTATTACCATTCTTACCCTCTTGAGGAGTGATGTCCTAGAAGCAAGACATCCCAATAGACATTAATTATGTCCCCAAACTTTTGTGATCTAAATTAATGCTCATAAGGTTGTTAATAGTGATATTTTTCCTTTATCCAAGAATGGTTCTATATGATTTTTTCATTATTGACCTCTACTACCACTTAGCTCCCTAGATCCCTTTGCATCTCCTTCTCAAGCACCTTCAACTCCAAAAAAATGGTTGGTATATTTAAGTTGCTTCGTAGTAGATATATAATGGTGGTATACATATCCTTCATGTTCTCTTGTCAATAGGTATGATATTCAAAAAAATATTAGGAATAATCAAAAGATGTCTCTAGGAATACCTTATTGTGCTTGGTATCATGAATGGAAGGTTCCTTTTCATAGGAGGTTCCCTGCCAACTCTTCTTCTCTACCTTTTTTTTATCACTTCTGAATTCATATGCCTGTCGAGGCTTCACAAAGTCCAAGTTCTACACATAATTATTCTTCTAGCATTTTAAATTAAATAAATTTGAAATTTCTAGAAAAGATTACAACAACTTTAACTTCAATACTAAAAATGTTCTCTTACTTGGATTAAGCATAAACTTCCATTTTTATTACTGATATGCTAATACTTAGAAATCATTTGAACCATAATTGACGATTTTTTCCTGTAAGTTTGGGTGGGACTACATCTTCATCATGTCGAATATATCAACTTTATTGGGGTAGGGAATTTAACCTGTGACTTCACATCAAGGAGTGCCTTAACAGAGCAACTGATCAACATATATCTAAGACCCTGTGGATAAATTGATGGAAAATTGAACTAAGGATATTTGAGAAAAAAAAAATCAAAATTACTTACATGAGGGCAATGAAAAAATTGTCATCGCCATGGCAATCTCCTGGCTCCAAATTTAGATAAATGGCAGGTAAGCCAAATCAAAGTGCTTGTGAACAATGGTTCACTCTTCAAGAACATGAAGATGGGCCACTTTTATGATGACTCAGCGAATTTTCTTTATCACAAAACTAAAACAGAAACAATATATTCAACAACATTTTTGTGTGTTTTATCACTGATGGAAAGTTTGATTCCCTTATTCCCCTATTGCAATTTCAACTCCCCTAGCCATTACTTTCGTTGTGGAGAAATAATTTTCCTTAGCGCTCTTGATGACCTTTTTTTCTATGAACACAACACACCCTAAAGTTCGCATAATAAAAGTTAGGGATAAAATCATTGATACTGTATGTAGCAACCTAGAATTCAAAAAATACAACTAATTGTATAATCTATGCTATCAATAATCAACACAAAATATTCAAGTCATTAGCAATTTATGAAATCATGAGAAGAAAATATTTACTTGTAAAGCAATGATATTTAATACTAGACATTTCAAAGTTGTTGTGTTATCTATATCTCGCCATCTGCAACAATGTTTTGGGTACAACTCTACATCCAACTGTAGGGTCAGCTACACTAGATATTTTAGAGATGACCACCCCCAAGCCCTCAATCAACTACTACGACTTGTGAATCCTTTGTCTCCCAATATTCTCTTTTCAAAATAATGAATGTCTCTCATCTCCCTTTCATTCATTAAAGAGAAAGGGGATTGGAATGGGATCTGCATGCACACAATCTGTGTGTCGTGATGCAAAATTCTATTTTTCTTTGTCTTAAGTTTTCCTTAACTCAACTTTTTTTCTTAGTTTAACTCTTGCTTATTTTATTCGTATTTACTTTTTTGTTATCTTTACTTATTCTTACTATTTTTACAGGTTTATTTTTATATATTTATTTATAACTTTAGTTATTAATTTATCATTTTATTTATTTACTATTATTGCTTTTCTTTCGTTGTTTACTCTTATTATATTTTTTTATTCTTTCTTCTTTATTTATTTATATATTAGATATTATTATCATTATTATTTATTAATTTATCAATAAAGGGCATTACAACACGCACAATACTAAGACTTTAAGATGAGACTTCAAGATAAACATAGACTCATCCATAGTGGACCTTTGGATTTAAATTATTATAAAAAGATTGTCTTTGTTGTTATATGGAAAATCCCTAGATCTAGTGGCATGATCTAGAAACAACAGGGGAAAAAATATCTATGTTTTCCTTAGAGAAAATAGAATACGAAATAAAGAGGTACTTGGAATCTATAATAAGTCTTCTTCTTATCCTTGCTTGTAAGCTCCAACTCTAGCTCTAAGTGCTATAAATGGAACTTGCAACAATGACTAAAACAAGCAAGAGAACTACAATATCCACATAGCATAAAGTAATGTCTCTAATCAATGAGTCAATTGGCATTGAAATACATATGCATCAATATGGCAGAAGTATAGTAAAGCATAGTGATTTTTGTATTAAGAAATGAAGGAGAGAGTTACAACCATTTATAGATGCTTGAATTTGAAAATGTCTCCCAAATCGTCTTGTCCTTCCTTGCAATAAAGCAAACTTTCAACCTCAACCCTAATGCATTAATAAAATATGATTGCTTAAGCTCAAAGTAGCAACATGAGGGCACTATTAATATCCAAAAGGCAACCCAGATTCTATGGGAGGCAATGAATTTATAGGGTAAATGTGGTAGTTTAGGATTTACCAATTCAGGCTTGAGATCCACATATGAAGGAGGATAATATATAATGATAAGATATAATACCTCTAGAGTAGGAATTCAAGATCTCTATCCATGGTAAATGGTTAAAACTACCTTAAAAGCTTATGGAAGGAGAAGTTTTGAAATTTTTTCCTGAAATTCTAGAACCATCACACCTACAAAGTAGATAAACCTGCACTGATTAGTGAAAATGCTCAGTTATGCAACTTGCAACCATTGTAGGTGGACTGAAGTGCAGGGTGCACTAGGGATACAAACATGGTTTTTGTGTTGATTGACCTAGGAAATCAAAATTTTTGGAAAGGTGATGCTTAGGGCTTTGCAAAGGGAAAATAAAAAAGTGTTTAAGGATTTTGATTGATCCAATTTTTAGGCCTTTTGAATGAATGCGACAAAATGACCTGTAACAAATTGCCCCCTAAAGTACAAAGTCAGAAGCAATGGATGAGGACTGAAGTGCTTTACCTTGTGAAAAGTCCAAATTAAGAACAAATTGGTTGAGATCATCATATGTTACAATACATATTATCATCATGATATCATTTTTGAGGTAGGAATACCCATGCTTAGCATATAAGCCATTATACATGTATAATGATCAAGAAGTCTCTTCCATTGATGAAAAAGTGTAGACTCGTGCTTGGATGATCGTCGAAACGATCTTATCCATCATACTTTGTAATATTTGTATGAATCCTAAAATTCCAACCCAGATTGATGGAACTAGATCTAGGGTATTCTACCTCATCACTCTATAGTAGGAGTCTAGCCATGTGAATAAATTAGATAGAGTCGAACATGGTAGACACCATCTGATTACCGATCAATGAATTAAGATGTTAAGAGATGTGAGAGAAACCACTGATAATGATAATGGATCTTAAGGTACTACAATGGAATCTATGTGGTGTGAATGGATAAGTTGAAGTCGAACACCACACAACATATTTTGGTTAAGGGCCTATGATGATAACCTATCGATGAAAGCGAGGAAACTTGCCATTTAGATATGCAAGTTCCAAGGCACCGAAAGGAGTTTCTAGTCAACTTGTTATATAATAAGCTAATGTTGACAGGAAGTGACTCGTCACAGGAGGGCCTTGATGTATCCCTCATTAACGACATAAAACAAGTATCAATATTTGAGACATAATGATGTTGATGGAGAGCTAGTTTAGGAAAAACATACATGAAAGAAGAATTAAGAGTATTGTAGCAAATGTCAACTAAAGGATTTCTCTTGAACATATCAGTGACACTTTATGGAGTCGGAAACATTGACCCAAAAATGCTTATGAAGGCTTTTGATATGGTTGATTAACAAAAGAGAAAAGCATATTTCCCAACCCAACAGTCACGAAAATGAAGTGAAAAAGTGTCATATTCAAGAGTGACTCGTTTCCATTAATAGGTTAAGTACCCTTTTTTCCTAATTTCCAAACCATTTCTGGCCAATACCTCTTTATTTTTTACAATATTGAGGAGGATAACATATGCTTGATCTATAAGTTCATCCTTTATATGAATCCATCTAACTATTTTTAATGAACCCCGAGAAGGAGTGGTTTTGTATTTGTTTGTGAGTTTTTATCATTCCTAAAGTAACTAAAGCACAATCATTAATTATCAACCAAGGTAGGTCTTTTTATTTCAAAGGCATCTGCACTATTTTTGCAGATTCATGTAACAACCAGATAAAGCAGAAAAGATGCCATTGAACACACTTGTAGAAATAAAAGCACTCTTGCAGAATGGAAATACACACTTGCGGGTATTAAAAGGCACATTGTAGGAATGAAACACACTCAACAAGGAAAGAATCCACACTTCATAAGAAATCAAAATAAATATAGGCATGCCATACACTATCAGCTAAATATGTAACAACAATTGAGTAGTATGGAATTGACTAACTTGTGTAACAACACACAATAAATTTGAAAGCAAAAGTGTATCTATCCCACAATAAAATGTGTGCAATAGTAATAATCCACACTAACACAAAAAACAAATATCCTATTAACACTGCGATCCTTTCTAAAGAGGAGGGCCCTTCCTCCCTAGCAAGGCGCAGGAGTAAAAGGAAAACTATTTAAGAATTCAACACGGAAATCGTAGTAACATCACCAAATATGTGCTTGTATTAAAATAGTGGAAAACTACAAGATCATAATTTCAGTATTATCTCTGTTTCATCATCGTCCCCTTCTCATGAGATTAATCTCTTTTATAAAGTCTTTATAAAGCCCCAAAATTAGGGAAACGAATCGGTCATGAGAATCTTTTGATTCTCAAGCTGATTAAGCGAACATAAATGATAAAAAGATATAAATTGTTACAAAATACTTTAATAAAGATTTGTTATGGTTACACCACTCTTGTTTAGATGTAATTATATCTGCTCAAATCTTCTTAACTATCCACATGGAATTACTTCATGTGGCCCTTGACAACTGTCTTTGAAAATGGTGGCTATAGTCTTGACAATTCGTGGTGTAACAACAACTTTGTGGTATAACAACATGAAATGGAAAACCCAAGGTGTAATAGAAAGTAGCAACAACTCACAACGTGTAACAAAAAGTAACAACAACAACTGTTCACCCATGGCTATCATTGGTTATGGCAACACTGGAAAGAAAAACATTCAAAATAACTCTTCCAAAGATAGCCTGGTTAGTCATCCCAAAGAAAACATTGTTTCGTTCAATACTTAGCAAAAAGTAGCATAACAATACGTCAAAGAAAAAGGTTGCTTCTTTATCAGAGGGAGTGACATTGTACTGGGGAAATTGTAGGTTCAATGAGGGAAAATGGCCAAAAGTGGGGAAAAGGATGCCTGAAATATCCTCAAATATTGCACCCAACATATCCCCCCAACTGAAGCCACTACATGTCCTCATGAAGATTCTTCAAAATGTTCAGGGTCCTGATTTATTGTGACACTGACATGTTGTTGATGTAGTTTTGTGAAATCATAGGCACCAACAGTGTCTTCATCATATTTCCTATACCCTTGGGTAGACACGAGCCAATGTGTCCAGGAACGTTCATCATACTTGCTCAGGTGGAAGTGAGGCTAGTATTTTTGAATTGGGAGCCAAATTAGAGGAAACTTGAATTTTAGCCCCATCCAGAAAGATCCCATCATTTTGATAATTTGTACATATTCAGGGACTCAAGTAACAACTACCATGAAATTGGGGTACCCACAGGGATCCTTTGATTTTATTGTTTCACTACAAGCTTCCCATTGTTTCAGGCTTCCAGCTAATGCTTTACTTTTCATTTGTTCATAAATATTAAGGAAAAACCCAACAATCCTTTTCCTATAGAGTGACAATTGTTCTACCATGTTAGGTTTACTGAGAAACTTGTTGAATTCACACCTCATAACAACGACCATACCAGGTTCTAGTATCATCTTCAGGGTTTCCTTTTATTCATTCATAGCAGATGATTTTATGGCGAGGTGCCAATCAATTTGATTTCTCATGAAAGATATAAAATACCGTAGTTGCAAATATCCAACATAGGGGGAAGGTCTACAATCATCTGCAAACTAGAATTCTCAACAAATATATCATGTAGGAAGAGTTCACATAACAAAATTTTCTCATCGAAATCGCATGAGAAAAATACATCCAAAGAAGTTTTAGTGGAAATGCTCTTGTAGGGTTTGTTCTCGTGGATGGCTCTCAACTTGAAAAGATAAAATTTCTCCCAAAAGAAGATCGGGTAGGACATAGATGGTGTCCTGCAACCTAAAAGGTTTAGGGTTAATTCATACATTTTACCTTTCTCTTCAGTTAGCTTCTTGACCTATTGTTGTAGTTGTTGTCTCTGTTATTCATTTTCCATATCAGCTTTCCTCATTTCCCACTTTATCAGCTCTTTCTTCAGCAATTCTTCAGCCCACTCATCCTTAAGAGTATGAATATCCTTCTGATGTTCTTCCAAAGAAATCGCTCCCTTTCTTAGGGAAAGTGCTATTTTCTTCCAATTATTCAATTCCAATATCAACAGAAGTCTTTCTGAATGCCACCCAGATTTAGGTTCTTGTGTTGTTTTATGTGCAATAACAATAAAGGGTGTAACAACATCTCACATTTTGAGTTGCTCTACCTCAGCTATTGGTTCTTGTGTATCAACATCTTCATTGACAGGTTCTTGTGGAACAACGCTCAATTTTCTTCCTTAAAAACATTTATCTCAACTGTCGATTATTGTGTATCGGCAACATCGTAAACATGTTCTTGTGTATCGGTTTCCAGGTTAAAATCCATGGGGTGCTCTGTTTCAACTGTTGGTTCTTGTGTGTCAGCAACATCGTTAGTGGGTTCTTGTCTGTCAGCCTCCCATGGTTCTGTTTGGGTTTCTTTTGAGATGGTGTTTGCAATGAAAATATTATATCTTGTTGTTGCCAAACCCTCAGCACATGCTATACATATATGCCCCTATGTGGTTTTTGATCCCAAATTATCAGCAACCTCAACCAATGTATCGAGACCCGAAACTTTTTTTTTTCATTTCTCTACCTCCTAATAGTCGCCTTAATTCCTTATTTTCTGCTTCTTAATTTTAAGCAAGAAAGTTTGGGTTTCGTTCTTACCTGATGAAGAAGTATATTCCTGCTTGGTTTGTTTTTTCTTCTTCTGCTTCTTTGTCTCTTATTTCTTCCCCTTTTGTTATTTTTTCTTGCCTGCTTTCTTCTTGGATAGTGGCGAGGGTTCTGGTTGAGTACCAAACTTAACCCTTTTCTTCGATATTCTGCCACCCACAGGTTTCTCAAGTGACATCTTCTTAACTCTAATTTCCAAAGATTGTCCCTCCTCCTTAGTTGTATCAACTTCCCCCAGAGCATCTGTAGCAGTTTCAACTTGTCTCTGTCATGGGGTTTATGTTCCTTCACTGATAAAAACTTCCCAATTTCTTCATTGCTGCTCTAGAGCTTCCATTACGATCAAATTTATGAGGCCATGATTGGTAATGCAAGTATTTCGATGTGAGGCTACCTTTACTGAGGCATTCATGTGTTTTAAATTCTCCAATAGAAAATGGGGAATATTAACCAGTTGCCCATGCCGTAGATGGATCAACAATGGAAAATGATAGTTGAAAACTATTATCGAGTGCCCCTCGCATGTAATGTACTTGATAATGAAAAGGGGAACATCATTACATGACTAAGTAAGGGAAAGGAGGTCAATTCCTCTTTCCTTCTTGTCTAACTGTTCTTCTCCCTGAAAGAATTCAACTTTAAGGGATGGGTCATTAATTTTTCAGTTGAACCACCTCTTCCATTTGAGTTGAGGCACTATTACTTTAGCAATCACTTCCTCCATACTCTAGCCTTAGGCCTTTGACCTTTTTTCGATTCCTGTTCAGATTTCAAGAAAATTCCAAAGCAACACTCTTATCTGACCCCTTGAGTCACTTGAATAACTTGATCCACCCTACTTCTCTGAAAATTTGATATGTTTTTGGGCATTCTTCCAAAGCATTGGTGGAATCTAGTTCATGCCTTACTGATACTCCTCCCATCCTTCACTGTTATGGACCCTTCTCTAATTGTTGCAACAATCAGTATGAACTTTCGCCTCCTTGCCATCACAATTCTTGAAAATTTTGTGCAATGAGGGTGTAGAGCTACATCGAGGCAGATATCAAGGTGATAGGAAAGATTTTCAGATCGGAAAATTGTGTGATACAGGTTATTGTTTCATCATTAATTCAAAGGTGTGAAAATATAACTTGGATACGGTTTGAATTAATGAGATGACCAGTCATGAAAGGTGGTAATGATTAACATGTATTGTCACTTCAAATCAGTTTATGTCATGAATCACAAAATGATTCGTTCCCCTCTCCCTCAAATTAATTGCAAAGGTCATCCTCAACATCAAAATGAGACGACATATTAACTGTCATAATTGCTACATAAAGAAAAAAATAATATTCTTTTTTTGAATGACTTATGGAGGGTTATTTGGTTGATACCGACAACAGAGTGATAGTGATGGTGATTATTGAAGCGGAAAACTGCAACTAGTTCTATGCTATATTCGTCTCCATCAGATTGACTACTACAGATGTAACAACAAAATAATTTCTCCATGATGGTTGAATAAATTTGCAACAGTACTTTATTAAAATAATGTATTCCTTTGAGGGCATTACAATGTTTTCCCACAAATGAATTCTCAGAATAATACGAAGGAATGAACAAAAATGGACTTGTAACAATGTGACATCTATGACATGTGTAACAACACGCTGTTACAAAATTTATTAAAATGAAAATGTGTATCAGCTGTCACAAAGTAGTTTTCAGCTAGTACAACTATCTACTCGCGCCCCACAAGAGGTTTTCAAGGGCAGTTTTTTTTTTTTGTTTGGTGCATCAACTTCCAACAAAAGTTGGTTTTCAACTATTGTACTTAACGAAATTTAATAATTTGATAGCACAGGAGAATTTTCCCCTGCCCTCATAACTTGAATACCAGACCTTGAGACAATGTTGATAAATGAATACTTTGAGGTTGGTTTATGATATAGCAGAAGATGATGCTCGTTGGCAAGGAATGGCACTTTGGCATTGTCTATGGTAATTAATCTCACTGTTCCATTGTCAAACACTGTATCTACCTCATAAAGAACTAGCCATTTGGTCCATAGCTTCCCCTTGAAGTCTTTGAATTGTGAATAATACAATATAGCCAATCACCATTCTGAATCACCTTATTTTTGATAAAATTGTCATGCCACTTAGCCCTCTGCCGCTAGATGATGTCTGTTTACTCGATGCAAGCCAATCTCTTCTCATATAATTCATTTAACTGGTTCAACTGATGTTTATGAGATGTATTCAAATCTAGGTTCACTTTCAATTTTGTTCTTAGTGCTTTTATTTCGAACTCAATGGGAAATAATGGGTTTTTACCATACGCCAATTCATATGGTGAAAATCGAGTAGTATTTATCCATGTAGTTCTATATGCCCACATTTATTCTGGAAGTTTATCAGCCTCATTCCTCTGGTGGCTGGCTACAATCTTAGCGATAATTCCTTCAATAACCTTATTAGTGCTCTCCACTTGACCATTTTCCTGTGGATGATATGGTGAGGTAATTTTGTGATAGATATTGAATTTATAAACTAACTTTTGGATAAAATGAGATGTGAAATATGGTCCTCCATCTGTCACTATTTCTCAAGGCACTCCAAAGTGAATAAAATGTCTTCAAAAAAGAAATCTGAACACACATGTTCAGTTGCCCTGGTTAGTGCCTTTGCTTCAACCCATTTTGTGGCATAATCTATACATACTAGAATGTAGGACTTCTACTAATATGAAGGATTAATTGGTCCTACAAATTCTAAGTCCCACTTCTCAAATGGTTCAAAGACTATTTGAGGCTGTAATGAAATTTCATCTGATCGAAATGGTTGAACCATTCTCTCAGTGACTGTCACATCCCTTCACAAACTTCTTTGCATCTTGGAATATGGTAGGCCAATAATATCATGTTGAAAGAACTTTATGCCTTGTCCTCTTGTCAACAAAGTGTCCTACACAAGGTTCCTCATGACAGGCTTTGAGGATGTTAAAAATCTCATCCTCTCTCATACAAAACCTGATCTAATGATCTGGCCCTGTGTAGTAGAGGTATAATTCTACCCAAGAGTATCTTTCACTTTATTGAACAATATTCCTCTTTTATTTTGAGGACAAATATTGTGGAAATATCCATGTAGCAAGGTAGTTAGTTATGTCTACATACCATGATGAGTGAGTTGAAAGAGAAAAAATATATTCATCTTGAAAAGAATCCTCAACGGGCATGCAATACTATTAGCAATTAGCCCAGAAAGAAAATCAACCTCTACATTATCTTTTCCAGGTCTATCTAAGGTTGTTACATCAAATTATTGTAACAACTACAACCAATGTGTAATCCTACCATTAGTAATAGGTTTATACATTAAGAAACAAATGACGGTGTGGTTAGTGTGCACAAATATTTGATAACCTGTAATGTAGTTCCTAAATTAATTAATAACATGCACTACTGCAAGAAACTCTTTTTCTGTAACTGTATAATTAAAAAAAAATTTAGTCATATCCTTTCTGATGTAGTAGATGGCATATGGATTCTTGTGTTCTAATTGACCTAACACAGCTCCTATAACAATATCAGATGCATTTGTTGCTATGTGAAACGATAGATCCCATTTTAGTCCTCGCAAAACAGGGGCTGCTGATACACACTACTTTAACTCTATAAAGGCATGTTCACATTTCCTAGTAAAAACAAGTTCCACATCTTTAGTAAGTAGATAAAATAATGGGGATGCAATTTTTTGAAAATTTTCTATAAAACTCTTGTAATACCCTACATGTTCCAAAAAACGATGTACCTCCTTCTATATTTTGGGAGATGGAATTTTCAGAATTAATTCTATCTTAGTAGGGTCTAATTTTATTCTTGCAACATAAATATAATTCCCAAGTACAATTCCTTCATTCATCATCATGTGACATTTTTCCTTTCTTAAAGAAATATTGGTTTTCTCACTTTGCTCTAGAACTTTTTCGAGATTGACTAATGCTATTTCAAAACTGTCACCATAAGGTGTAAAGTCATCCATAAATAATTCTAAACAATCATTTAGAAAATTTGCAAATATCACTAATTTTTCCTCTGGAAGGTCACTGGCGTATTATAGAGTCCAAAAGGGAGAAATCTGTATGCAAAATTCTCCCAAAGGAAAGTAAAGATGGTTTTATCTTGATCCTCTGGGGAAATTTGTATCTGATTATAACCACTAAACCCATTTATAAATGAAAAGATTTTTTTTCTGGATAAGGTGTCAAGGACGTGATATATAAATGGCAAAGGAAAATGGTCCTTTTGAGTGGCTTTGTTAAGTTCTCTGTAATATACAGAGACCCTCCACTTTCCATTCTTTTTAGGAATAATAACAAGTGGAGATACCCATTGGGTGTCAGAGATGAGATAAATGAAGTTGGCATTTAGAATCTTTTGCAATTCTTCTTTTACTACTTATTTAAGTGTTGGGTTCATGCATCACTGTGGCTGCCTAACTAGATTGTAGTCTCCTTTCAAGTAGATGTGGTGGGTACACAGGCCAGGGTGAATTCCTTTTATGTCTGTGTAATCCTATGCAAATGTCTTTTTATGTCTCTGTAATAGCTATAACAACATCCTATTATGTTCGAGAGTCAGATTAGGATTAATATTTAGATTTTTGCCTGGCTCTATTTCAACTAGGATGCTCTTGAGATTAGCAACGATTTTCATATGTTCTAGACTCAAGCCTTCCATGGTGTATCTACCCCTAAATCATCAATAAAATTAACAATAAGGGAATTACTAATAAAGCCATTGATAATTTAATCATTTGCTTCATTCTTAAAATAATGGGCTTTTCAAAGAGTGAGGAGTGGCTGGGAATGATCTGATCCAGGTTCAAATTCATCCCATAAGGGATTTTCCAAATCCTTACTTTGTTTTGTAGGAGGATAGAGGCTGAGGTTATTATTGGCTTGTCCATATGAAATTTTCGTGAAGCTCGACCTACAACCTATGAATGCATCCACAGTGGCCAACCACAACCTTCCTAATATCAGGGGATGTCCCCCCAAATTTGATTTGGTTTGAAAAATAAGATAGTATGCTGGGTACCTCCAGGAATCTACTATGATGAATACATGCTCTACGACTCATTCAGGTTTAACATGTGACCTATGTGCTAGTTCTAGAATTATAGGTGCTTGTCTTAGCCCATGCAATCCTAAAGTGGTAAATATTTCCTTAATCATTACATTGATTTCTGCCCCTAAATCAATTAACTTGTTCGGAATGGGCTTCTCATCAATATAAATAGTGATTGTGGGATTCCCTGGGTCATTGTATTTAGCCAAAATATGTTGAACAGTCATTAGTTCTGACAATTTTCCCATCACATGGATGGTAATAAGATCCTTGGGATTCCTTCCAGGTTCCTAAACACATAGGTCTCTTACTGTTTTCTTATAGATGGGGACATCATTAATGTCTTGTAGCAATGGAATCCTTATGTGCAGATTCTTTAACTCCCAGAGGAAATCTGATTCAGGTTGTGGAATCATCCTAGTTTCAACTAATCTTTGTGGATATGGAATTTCCTTAGTCACTATAGTACTTGGATTGGCTATTACAAATGTGTCAACATTATTTGAATCAACTATTACACGTGTAGCTGTTATTTCAAAATTCACAGGATCATCCCTAGGTGATTCAAATTCCTCTTTAGTAATGACAGGGAAGTTTTTTGCATTTACTACTTTTACTTATCGAAGTTGGATCTCGTTGCATACAATAGGGGTAATGTAGTAAGTCTGGGAAGAAATTGTAGCTTCTATATTCCAAGGTGCCTTATTATTTGGGTTACGGTTAGACTATATAGGTAACTAGGGACGTATGGGAGGAATGGTAGTAGATGGTGAGAGTGGTAGAAGTTTCAATTTTTGCTGCACTAGTAACGAAGGAGGGACTAGGCCTAAAGAGTTTCCCCTCCAATTCGGAGGCCAAGAGTACAACTGAGATGGAGGATACTGAAAAGGTGGGGAAGGAGACCATTGGCTCCATGGTGAAGGAAGTTGATTTGGAGGGGGAGTGGGACACTGCCATGGAAATTGTAGAGTATTATATACATTATTCCATGGATCAAAATAAAAATCTTTAGATAGACCTGGTGGTCGTTGTTGCCAAGGCTCCTAAACCCAATAAAGTAACAAGACTGGGCCTCCTCACCTGATTCCTTGAGTGTTTCCTTCGGTCTTGGAAGCTCTGGATAGTAGCCTGTAGAATGCTCCAGGTCACAAAGATTTCATAAATGTTTCTCTTTACATTTTTGCTAGAACACAACCAAGGCCTTATCAACTTCATCATGTGTCTTTTTCACTTATGTTGTTGTCAATTGGGAAGATATGGTATTAAGAATATCAGTCTTGAGATTCTCAAACAAGTTTCCAATCTCAGCTCTGGTCATAACTCCATTTGTGGATTTCTATATTTTAATAGAGGAATCCCATACCATGCTTCTCCCTTGTGATGATCCTCACAGACACCTTAAGCAAAGTTTTATTAAATCATCGTATGGCTGCTAAGATATATCTCCTTTTCCTAACAGGTTCAACATGTCAATACATTCATCTCTCATCCCTTGAATCAATATTATTTTCAAAATATCTAGGTCCAAATCGCTATGTTTGGACCTTTGTAGATTATAATGGAACCATTCCACGTAATGTTCCAAGTTCTCTTCTTCCTTTTGTGTCATTATGAATATATCCTCTCTTAAATCTCTATTTCGACAATAGTCTTGGTATTTTTCCAGAAAAGTAGTCTTCATATCTCCCCATGTTCGGATAGTGGCAGAACGTAATTCCATAAACCATCTTAATTCTGCTCCTTTCAGAGTGGAAGGAAATATTTTTAGCTTCTAAGCATCTGAAGTGTAGTCATAACTCCTGCATAGAACATAAAACTCAAACAGAAAAGTATCAGGATATTCTACAGTCAATCCCTGGAAAGATGGAAGGGCTGATAGAGGGATATTTTTCATGGGGGCTTCTCCCCTTATATGACTTATTGGAAATTAAAAAGTGGTAATAGTGGCATCTACCTGTTATTGTTGTTGTTATCCCCCATTGGAAATTCTCGTGATTCTTTTTTTGGTAATTATCCTTCTAAAGATTGCTCGGACTGATGTTCTATAGATAGGGATTCTTGTGATAATTGCTCAGATTATTTTGGGGATGGTTGTTTTATTGCACTACTTGAGTCTGATTGGAAATTGAAAGAATGTTATTTTGATTCTGGTCCTTGATATTTCCCACTGGTTTCCCCTTGTCCTTCTAATCCAAAATCCTGGACACTAATTTCTCCTTATTGTTCCTGAGTTGATTTTACAAATATGGGAGTTTGTAGGCTATTTTGAGGAAAATGGAGTCCTATAATAGAGGAACCAGATACTCTTGATTTTAATGTAGAAGAAACAAATTACTTTGGGCATGTTTTTCTCACTTCCCTATGTGGTGTTTATTTCTCCCTTTCTACTTTTGAGATCAGATCTTATATAAATGTTACTCTCCCTTGATCAATATTTTTCTTATTCTTTTTTTGACCCCTCTTAGCTGTAGTTTTATTAGGGTTCCTACTTTCTGCTTCTTCACTCATACATTCTACACATGGACCCAATGTGTAATTATTCTCACACCCTAAGTGTCCTAATTATTACAATGGTGAGCCTGCTTAGATATGTTAGAGTGATGCACAATTTCTTACCTCTCGTCTTACCGCCCAATGTCTGTAAAATTAGAGACATTATATCAAAAGGAAATTCAAAAGAAAGCGCTAACTAACTATATCATTGACAACCTTCCCCGACAAAGGTGCCAAAATGTTTGTGAGGTTTTATCACTCTTAAAGTAACTAAACCATAATCATTAATTATCAAGCAGGTTAGGTATTTTTATTTCAAAGGCATCTTCACTATTTGTGCCGATACATGTAATAGCCAGGTAAAACAAAAAAGATGTCATTGAACACACTTGCAGAAATCAAAGCACTCTCAAAGAATGGAAATACACACTTGCATGTATTAAAAGACACATTGCAAGAATGAAACGCACTCGGAAAGGCAAGAATCCACACTTCATAAGAACTTCAGAATAAATATAGGTGCAACATACACTATGAGTTAAATATGTAACAACAATTGAGTAGTATGGAATTGATTAACCTGTGTAACATCACACAATAAATCTGAAAGCAAAAGTGTATATCCCACAATGAGACATGTGCAACAGTAATAAGAAATCCACACTAACACATAAAAAACAAATATCCTATTGACATTGCGATCCCTACTAAATAGGATGGCCCTTCCCCCCTAGCGAGGTGCAAGACTAAAATGAAAACTATTTAAGAATTCAACATGGAAATCACAGTAACATCACCAAATATATGCTTGTATTAAAATAATGGAAAATTAAAATATCAAAATGCAGGTATTATCTCTGTTCCTTCAATGTCCCCTTCTTAATGAGCACCAGTATTGTAGCAAGAATGTTGCAACTCCTGGGGCTACCAACTTTACTTTACAACCCAGGGTTTGTACAAACCTAGAGGTGACAATGATGTATACACAGGTAAAAGTGATGGGTCCAATATTTTTCATTGCTAATCTGGCGATAGACCACTAATATTTTTCAAACCGGACTTCTATTGATTCAGAAGAAGCTTGATTACCAATGAGGAAAAGAGAAATCTACACTATAAGAAATCTTGTCTATTGCAGTAAGGAAAAAGACTAAAATCCAATGCTCAAACACACCATTCTTCTAACTACTACCAAGAGGCTTTGCTTCAAAAGTATGCTAAGTTAACATGTATGCAATCCTACTATCCTAGGCATGCAAATTGAAACATCAAACATTGTACTGCTATGCATGTAAATGAACAAAATAAATTTATTTTTCTTTTTGTCCTTTTTTTGTGTGAAAGTGTGAAAGCTAACTTCTTTTGGTGATGTGACAAGTGGCTTAGGGATGATGATGAATGGTAAGAAAGCTTGGGAGTCAAGTAGGGTTCATTTTCTAGCTTCCTAGGGGATTTTCTACAATTCAGACTCAAAATAGGCCACTACAGATCAACCTACAGGATATCCTAATGCGTCCTACAGGATGTCCTGAATTCCTACAAGATCCCTTGTATTCCTACAGGATACAACGGAGAGAAAGAGGAAGGGTTTGGAAGGTGATGTAAGGCTTAGGGAAGGTGTTTGGTGGATGGAATTAGGCAAGGGAGTGCCTAGGACTGCTGCAGTGGTGAAAACTAGAGTTTTGAGATGGTTGGATTTGCTCAACAAGCTTGAAGATGTATTCTTATGGAAGGATGAATTTGGTGAGGGATCTAGTGAAAGGAAGTGATAATCATGGATGGATGAAGTTGGGATGAGGTTTCTAATCATGAAATATCTCTGTACTTTTGAAACTCCTTCACTACATCACTCAGTGACATTTATCCAAAAATCATGTAAACAAGAAGGGTTTCAATTAACTACGGAAAACATAATTACATGACCTATCTGTCTATTTCATGCATGGGATGCAGAATAATATGAAACCTTGATGAGATCTAAAGTAATACTGAAGGTAACAGAAATGAAAATCAAATCCTATTCTTGAAAACTAGCAAAATGCTGACCTAAGTAATAGAAAACCCTAAATTCCATAAGAAATCAAAATTCTGTCTTTTTGGGGGTGCATAGGAGGTATTTCCTCAAACCATGATCCCTGAAGGGAGGAGTGAGGCCAAATACACCTATTAACAGATTTGATGCTCATTTAATCTTCCTAAGATACTACTGAAGTAATTCACAAATGGAAGAAAAATAATTAAATCCACAACTAGTTGCAATGAAATAATACTAGAGACAATTCAACCATTAATCTATGAAATCAATCTAAGAATACAAATACAAGAAGAGGATCCTTTTCTTCTAGGGTTGGGCCCTAACCCAAGAGATTCAACCCTTTGAGTCAACTTAGTGTTGGATCATGGAAATGCTCATTCTCATTATCAAATCAGAAAATTACATAACAATGTCTTCCACAAGTCTTGAACTTGAAAATAACTAGTGTTTTTACAACAAAAAATTGTATCTTAATGAGGCTCTAGGCATTCTTATTTATACAACTGAAGTCTCCAACGAATTCCTTAAATCTAGGGAGGCTTGGCTCCCAAACTCAAGATAAGCTGGCTCTTTAACTGTCACTAGCTCGGTTGCCTTTTGATCTCATTCGAGTTTTAGTCCTTAATTAACCAAAATTTCCATGCTTTTCGCTCAAAAACCTGCAATCAATGCACATTAGTTCACTAGGTATAATATCTCACTTTGACTCATCTCATTAAGAAAAATACAATCAAAATATGTAAGAAATTATGAGAAGATTTGATTCGAATAAGCTACGAGGTGTATTAAGGTCCATATAGTTACCCAATGATGAGGCTCATCATCACCCCCCTACTGAAAGTGTTGCTCATCCTCTGAGAAACTCAATCTATATCCATGTCTTTAATTTCTCTTGTGGCATCCCTGACATAACATGCTTCTGTTGTAGTTTCCTCTTCCTGTGCATAGAATCTTGCCTTCCTTTCTATCTTCTCCCACTACTTTCTTTATTCCTCTTCCTTCCTTCCTTCCAAATTTCCTAAGAGCAGTGGTGGACTGAGTCTCAAGCCAATCCAATTGACCTTGAATCTTTGGAGAGCTTGCTTGTACATGGGTGTTCTATTTTGCGCTTCTTTCATTCTCTGAGGAGAATGGTACTCTCTGATTTTCAAGCTGTAGGGAAAAGTGTTCAATATCCTTTGGAAGATTGCACGATGTCATCCACTAACAACTTGAACATGTCCTCAAAGTATTTGATTGCTTGCTCTTGGGTAGCAAGGTACCTAGGTGAAAGTTGAGGGTTATTTCTATTAGGGCCTAAATCTGCCTAAGGCTGAGAAAGGTAGGATTTAGGGTAACATCAAACCACGCTTAACCTAGTAGCTAGCCCTACCAGGTTTCGAGAGGGCTCTCTCCTTGTCAATCTTAGAAAAATACGAGCAATGAGGCTTGCGATGACTGATGTAAAGACTGATTTTAGGCTAGGTATGTGTTTAGAAGAGTTTGATTGAATTTGATGATGTTTTGTTTGCTCAAATGTGAAAGACAGATTTTGGGTCCAAGGAATGGGCTCAGTTTTGCAAAGATCTCTATGGGGCGAGGTAGGAAAATGATTTGGTACTTCAAATTGAGTGAGATGGAGAGATTTTAGACTGGTGAGGATTTGAAGAGGGCATGAAAGTCTCAGGGATCCTCTTCAAATAGCTGAAAACATAAATAACTAAACAAAACCCTAGGTAGAGCACTGCAAATCAATGAATTCTACCTTTATCCTTGCTTCATTTAGTTAATATGAATAGAGAGAGATAATGACATACATAAAACACATGTAAACTTTTAATTACAAAAGAAAACACAATACCAAATCAAGTTGCCACAAGAATCCCATAAAGTGTTGCAAACCCTGGTCTATTCCTTTGCCAAACTACTAAAATGAGTGTACAATAATGCTCAAAGCTTTCCCAAAAGTCCAACCTTTGCCAATGACTGAAAAACTAGTAGATATAGCCAATAAACAACTCATCCTAGCCTTTAGGGGTCGAGCTCATAATTTTAAGAGTTGTTTCAACAAGATCTAAACTGAGAACTAGAAAGTAGGCAATCGAACAACTTACCTCTAAAAACTAGGAAATTGATTCATTCAATTGCAAACTACCGTTTCATGGATGAATCTACCTCTATGAGTGAAAATTTAACATATTTGCATCAAAATCCATCAAATCACATCAAATTACATCATGATTTTTACTATTAGAAATAAAAAAGTCAAACTGTGAAGAAAGTAGGCGAAAAAATAGAGTTTTTTGACCAAAATGACAAAATTTCATCCTGTGTGTCGCACTCCTGTCCCTATGTGTTGCACTACTTTGGAGATGCTTTTGAAAGCCTTCCCATGCTCCAAATTTTCTCCAAGTGGGCTTGTTGGAAAGGTCTGCCTGTTGCATTTCCAAAACAAGTGGAATTTCTAAATTTGGCCTCCATTTTCCCCTCCCAAAATGAGTTCTCCCAACACTGCTTCCTGTGTGGCCAAAAAGGGGCAAAAAGGTCATTTTTTAGGTGTTTTTGACCTTTTTGGAAGCTAAAAACTTGTCAAAATTTCTTGACCATGTAAGGGAATTCATATTTTTCAATGATGAATCCAAAAATGCTGAGTTTTCCTCAAAAGGAGGTCTCTAGCAAAAGCGTGCGCCAAGTGGCGCGACACACCAAACGGAAAAACCTGTTTTTTAGGCCAAATTTTCAAAATTTGCAAAAAGTTTCCCAAATTTCTTGAAATTTGGACTGAGTGTCCATCATCAAGTGTTGTGATGGGCTAAGGAAGCCTCAGCCAAGATCTAGAATCTATCTTGCTCTTTTCTCTTCCTTGATGCTTTGTTCAACTTGGCCTTCAAAATCCTGATTCTTGCTTTGCACAACTTGTTTCTTGACAAGTAGTGGTAGGCCATGTGCCTCAACATCGTTTTCTCCCTGTTGGCCTTCTCTAGCATATTTTCCAAGTGCATATTTTCCCTCTCAAGCCAAGATTCATCATCAACATCAATTTCTTGTTCAAGTGGTGTCAGCTTGATTTTCCTCCTCTTGGCAGCTTGCCGGTTTTCTCGTATGTTTTGTAGCTCCATGATGGTTTGTTGATTCTCGAGTTGTTTGTTTCTTTGCTCCAGATATTTAATTATCCATTTGGCTCTTTCCAGGTTGAGATACAAATCATGAATGTCAGCTTGTTGTTCCTGAATGATCTCCTTGAGCTTTGAGCTTTGGGAGCCCAAATTGGTGTCATCATCCCAAATAAGAATGAAATCTATCTCTTGTCCTCCTAAAGGCCTATCATCATGTAATGGTTGCTTACCCTTGTCCTGTACCTGCTTTTTTGTAGAAGGAAACGATACCCCTTCCACCCCGGGTGGAGATAGTACTTGTTTTGCTGCTACAAACAATCTCCTTGTGCCCTTTTGGTATGTAACAAACACTGGCACACTGGTAGTCTGCGTCTCATGCACCTCTTGCTGATGTGAAGGCTCTCTTGCCTCATGAAAAACTGAGGGGGGTACTTGAGGACTTGTAAAGACATCATGTGCAATGAAATCCTCCCATGAGATATTCAGTAAACTAAGCTGATGCAAGACCACAATTTTGATGAGTGCAACCTGATAAATGCTATTATACTGTTGATGAGGAGACTTCCTTTGAACCAAGGTGGTCATCTTCTCAATATTCCGACAAATAAAATAGGGGAGATTCATCATTCTCACCTTAGTGAAGTGCATCAACAGTCTGATGTGGTAAGCATACAGGCGAGAAAATATGCCCTCACAGCTGAAATATTTAATTATGAGTTTCATCAAGGGTGCATATGTGTCTTGAAGGTACCTGAAAGGGAAAACTCTACCAATCTGCCTCTGAAAACCATCCTTGATGTAAGGCTCATAATGATCTCTGTCAACAAACTGCCCCTTATTCCATTGCTCACCTACATTTGGAATATTGGTCGCTTGAGCAATAGCCTTAGGTGTCAAGGTGAATGTCACACCTGCCAATGTGACTTGGCCATTATGAAGATAGAGCACAAATAGTCTGTCCAGCTCATTGTTTTATTTAACTCTTACCACCATCTCATAAAATTGAAAACAAGATTGATGTTAGAAGCATGTGACAGCAAGAGGACACGCCAATAGCTCGGCAAGTGAAGTATGCTCCTCCCGATTATGTTTTCCACTCTTATGAGGCCTCCTTAGTGCATGCATTTCTCTAGAAGAATCACTGACTATTTCCTCATTTCTGTCATAGGAAGAATCTGACTCCATGTTTGCCAATGTTTGAGTTTTCTAAGACGAGTATGAAGAGATTTTATGGTGTCAATAGGTTTTTGCTGCCAAAGATATGAATGTATGAGGGACTGTGGGGGAAATGTGTAGGGACTGTGTATGAGAGGTTGGGAATGCTGCTGATAGGTTTTTGGGAATAGAAGGGTTTAAGGGATGATATTTAGGGTTTGGGAATAGCAATTAGGGTTTGGGGGTATTTGGCTAGGGTTTGGGATAGTGGGTTTAGGGATATGGAGAATATGGAATGAGACAATATGAGTGACAAGGGAAAGAGAGAATGAAGTTAGGGAATGAGGGAGTGAAAGTGATGGGAGTGGGAATTAGCAGCAAAAAATGCAATATGCAAACCCTAGGCAGTGGTTTTTCAACAAATTGTGCAAGTAGTTAGGGTTTCAAAATTTTTTTATTGAATCACCATGAACGCTAGGCAAACTCATTCATTGGCCATGAGGGGGTGTCAACTTACTTGAACAATGATGAATTAGCGATTTTGAGAGTTGTGGAGGAAGATGTGAGCGATTTTTGGTGTTGTAGTCTTGTGCGCCACGCACATTATAAAATTACACTGCAACTTACTGCCCAATGTGCCGCGCTGATTAGATGCGCCGTGCTCTAACACAAGTGTGCTGCGCCTGCGATTTTCGCCCTTTAAACACAAAATCGCTCTTTTGGCTTTTGCAAATGGGAATGCACCTGCTCTTTTCACTTGCGGACACAAATGAGCCTCCTTTGATTTCAAAAAACATTATATAGCCATGGATTTAAGTTTTTCATTCAAGAAAACCACTCTTCTAATGTTTGGTCATTTTACTTTCTTTTAAAACTCTGTTTTGGCATTTTTCTTGGTTTTTTCCTTTGATGGACTAAATACTTTGGAAATTTTTCTCCTATGCAGGAACTGAAGTAGTAGAGGCTTGGCAAGGTGACCAGGGCTGCTTCTAAAATTATTACATATGAAAAACTAAAATTACATGAAATTTATTACATAAAACATATAAAAACTCTGTTTTTCCTCAAAATAGGGTTTTGAGGAAAGAATCAATCACTGAGCATGTGATTATTCAATTTATTGCTGCTGAGACTTTATTTGATCTCCTCATGCACCTGCTGACCATTATTTAGCGTTTTCAAGACCTTATTGATGAAACCCTAGACCTAATGAGACCTAAAACCCTAAAAATGACTTTTGCAAATTTAAAGACAAAAATGGCTGTAGATGATCTAGATGAATGAAAATGGGCCAACAAGTAAAGAACATGAGGGAAAATTTATAATATGCCCCTACCATCAGATTATCCATGATCCTAATGGAATGCAATTGATCAGATGAGACACCTAACATGTAATGCAACAAGAGAATTTGATCACTGATGGAGGGATGAAGATACCGACACTAACAATTTGCAATCAAGTTATTGGTGTTGATGACATCCATTGTATTTGATTGCTCAGCTCTTATCATGAGGGGTTATATTTATTCCCTTGCCATTAATTTCTTCATTTCTACATCCCTTTCTTCCTCATGATTCATCCATGATGCGAAAACCATCAACTGTAAGTCCCCTAGTTTTGAATTAGGGTCCCACACATTCAGATATGTCGAGGCCAAGTTATGTAGGTAGAACTCAGACATTTTAGCCCTATCGTCCAAAGTGCTTTGATCACAAAGATAAGTGAATTGTCTATAATCTTGGAAGGGCATATTGCCTCTCTATTCTAAAGTCTTGATTTGGAACTCGAGCCACTGTTCCTTAAGATACAATGCATAGGACTTTGCTGGCATTCTGCACTAGATTTCCTCTAAGGATAGACTGGCCATGGATGCCAATTGATTATCTATTTATTTTAGTTGTCCCCTTAACCATGCATTCTCTACCTCCAACTGATCTTTCATCATTACCTATCTGTCCCTCAGGCTCCTTAGTTCTTTTCCCATCTCCTTTACTTTCTCCTCCATGTGAACTATGTCCTCCACTCCTTTAGATTTAGCAATTTGCATCCACCTATGTGTTCTTTCCCTTTCTTTCTCAAGCTTTAAGAATAAGGGGATGGAAAATTTCTATGGAATGACCCTACCCCCTTCAATGAACCTATTGCAGGAGTCAAGGTTAGGTTGAGGACTAGGTTCCCTCAGCTTTGGATCCTCCTTATTTGTTTCTTGCTGCATGATCCCTTCTTTGTCCAATTTTTGAGTTTCCTGTAGGATGGCCTCTGCTTCCTATAGGTCCTTTTGTGTCTCCTGTAGGAGGCCTTTTCCTTTGGATGAGGCAGATTTGGTGAGAGGCCTCCTAGCATAAGTGATAGGGGACTTGGGAGAGGCTTGTCCTGATGATTCTTCTTCTTGATTTTTCACAAGAGGAGTTATCTTTTCCTACTATTTTGGTGAGCCTTCAATGAAAATAGGAACTTTGGTGGGTGTTTGAGGTTTTCCCTACTTGATCCTTTTACCTTTTCTTGTCCTAAAGTATAATGGAGTTTTTCTCTGTCTCTTTCCTTTTT
>APFE030113533.1:0-12760 GCA_000404065.3 Pinus taeda | reverse complement strand
TTTGTCTCTAAGCTTTGGAAAGTTTCCTTGTTTCTAGTCATAGTCTTATAGGTTTTGAGTCATCTCATCTAAATAAGTGTCATTCTCTTTTCCAAAAAAAAAGGTTTCACAGCCTCATTCCATGTCCTAAAAGCCTCGCCATGTGTTTCGACATCAGTTTGATTACAAATGAATGTTGTTAGTCTTGGTCTAGTATTTCCATGGTTGTTTTAGAGTCTAAGATCTAAAAGAGAGTCTTGTTGGTATGGTCAACTAGGTTCAATACTCTATTCTTGCCTATCATTGGTCCCCTATCATGTTTTGAAAGTCATGTGTTTAGCCATTTGGAGAAATTTTGAAACTAGCTACGAAATCATTGAACTAGGAGTTTTCGTAGCGCACTATGAAATCCTTGAAAAATCTTGTTTCAGCATAAAAAACTATGCTTTCTGCGTTTACTAGTCAACTTCCAGAAGGGGTCCTGAGTAGCGAGAACTCAATTTTGAAAACTGAAAGAGGCTTTTCTTCCTAACATACCAAATTACAAAAACCTCTTTCAGTTTCATCAAATTCATTCTGAGGTGGGAGGAATTTATGGTTAAACTTGCGCTACGAAACTGCTGAAAGTCAAGCTTGGTCTTCTAGTTTTAGCAGTATTTTTCAAGATCAGTTTCTGGTTACAGGAAAATGTATTGTGGAATTCTGAGAGAGGTTTCGCTTCATAAAATCTCCATATATAATAACCTATCTCACTTTATTCATAAGTGTTTTCAGTTGGGAGATACTAAGCTTTCATTGTGACCGTAATTTCAGAAAATGGATTTTTCCTGTTTGACACCTGTTTTTCAAGGATAGATTCTGGATAGCTGGAGGAATGTTTTAAAAAACCAGGAGAGGTTTGTGTTCTAGAAAAAACGGGCTACAAAAAAATCCTTCAATTTCAAAAATTGGGTCATGGATGAGGAGATAAAGGTTCTGTCCCACGTGCCATGTTCAGGGATCCTAAACCTAAAAACAGGGAAACACGTTCCCTAATTTCTAGGGTTTGTCTTCAGCAGTCAGATGACCACGTGGGAGTCTTCATCAAATTCGACTTCTTGAGGTTGAAAGTTGTCAAATAATGCTTTAAATTCTTATATAAGGTTGTTGTAATCATGATAAGGAGTTACACTCCTAGTTGTATTAGGTCTCTAGGACTGCTAGTTAGCTGTCAAATGCATTTAAAAGTTTGTTTTATGGTTAGAATAGGTGTCAGTTATGGAAAATTCGAATTCTCTTGATGAGGGATGATGGGATATATGTTTTAAATGCTATATATAAAGCAAGAGGTCGAACTAGCAAAGGGGGGTTGGATATTTTTGGCCCAGCTGCTGCTTTATGTGAAGGAATACAATCAATAATGCAGAAATGCTTTCTTGAACAAAAATGAGTTTGATAGAGTTCTATCCTTTCTTGATGTATGCGTTATTTTAATTACTTGCATTATATCTTATTGTTAATACTCAGAATTCATAATCTAATGCTCTAAATTCCTTTAACAATAAGATGACTGTGTTTTATATTTGAACCACCAGGACTAGATCACATTGCTATTATTCAAAATTCACTACCATGTGCTTTGATTTCTTTTAGTAATCGAGTGATTGTGTTGAGCAGTAGATCTCATTGCTATTACTTATAACTCATAACCTTATTCTCTGACTTCCTTTAGTAATGAGATGATTTTGTTTTTTAGAATCTTGTGAGTAAACCACCTTTGAACCATCAGTAGTAGATTTCATTACTAGTACTCAGAATTCATAACCCTATGCTCTGACTTCCTTTAGTAATGAAATGACTCTTTTGACCTATGTTATTGAGTGAGTTTTCTTTGTTTAAGAACCTTATTTGTCTTAGCTTTCATGTCAAGAAATCTTGCCACTAAATTTATTGACTTGTTGAATCCATAGCCCAATGGTAGCAAGCCTTCATCTTTTTAACCTACAAACATACAAAACCAAGATAGAGTTAGCCATCTATATTATCATTAATCAATATCATTAACCCTTAAGAGAGCCCTCTCAGACTGATGAGGCTAAAACTCAGCCAAAATCTTGGTTTGAAATAGTTACACTGAGATAGTCTAATCAACAACCTATTAGGGACCTATTTTGGTGACAACATGCTCTTTCAGTATGCATCACATCTGGCTAGTGTAGCAGCCAGTATGCATCACACCCTAAGCATGGAGCAGTCTGTATGGTTCATTTTTGGCCAGTTCTGAGTATTTGTTCAGGTGGAACTTCTGGTAAATGATGTAATCAGTTGACCATGATCCTTTAGGGTACCAAACAACAATTTTAGGGGTTTAAGAGCCCTTGGTTTATCGACATATGTGATTGGGGTTGCAGTGCCCAAATATGTCTATAAAAGTTTCCCCCTAAAGCATTAGGTCATAAATCTTCTGATGTCAAGTGAAATGCTTTATCATGAGGATCTGAGGTCTTCGAACTGGTAGGTGACCTATATAAAATACAATACAATACATTATCTTCATATTATTTTCATGATCTAGCTGAGGCGGGCATTCCCATGCTCAGCTTTATAAATTCATTTTCATGTACATAGAGCAGACAATCATTTGCTATGGTAGACTAGTGATTCTTGTAGAGCCATCATCCCTTAGCTTGGATGATCATCTGTGCAGCTATGGTGTACATTTGATGTCTTTATTTTCCTGAATATATCATAGCCTGGATGGATGAAACTAGATCCAGGGTCTTCAAACTCATTCAATCTTTGCCCAATGTACAAGTCAATCCATGTGAAAAGATTTTCTGAAATCGAACATGGAAAGACATCACCTGATTACTAGCCAATGATGTAAGTTGTTAACAGGCGCGAGGGGAATCACTGATAATGATAATGACCCTCAAGGTACTACAATAAAATTCACGTGGTGTGAATATATGAGTTGATGTCGAACACCACGCAGAATCTTTCGGTCAAAGGCCATTGATGTAAACCTGTCGTCGGAAGTGAGAAAATTGCCATTGAGGCATGCAAGCTTCAAAGTACTGAAAGGGTTGTTTCTAAGTCGACTTCTTGGATAATGGGTTGATGTCAACAAGAAGTGACCTATCGTAGGAGGGCCTTGATGTATCCCACATCTATGACACGAAATGAAGAAAATGATTTTGTGGAGGTGAACATGATCTAATGATACAAGGTTCAGGAATGGCGGTCATGAAAAATGGACAGTGAAGATATTGTAGTGGATGAGGCATTAGCTGGGTTGGTGAATTCTCTAAATGACTTCTCTTGAACATGTCGGTGACACTGAAATAGATTGGTAGCATTAACCCCAAAAGATGGATGGTACAGAGGACCAATGGTGATGTGACCGGTGAATGGAATAACCCAACCCAACTCAATCATGGTGATGGAGTGAAAGTGTCATGTTCAAGAGAAACCTGCTATCAATGAAGTTCTTCAAGTTTTCTTGCCTTTTTTCCCAGTCATTGCTGACCAATGCATCTTTATTTTTGTCAAGCTTGAGGAGGATAACATATGCTTGTTCTATAATTTTCCCTTCGAGAAAAATTTTCGCTATGTTTTAGCGAGCCTAGCGACAATGAAACTCACTCTTATCTGGATGGACAAGTTTGTCGCTATTGTTTTAATGAGTTTAACGACAAAGATAACTTGGTCCTTTTCATGTTTAGATAGTTTGAAAAGAGATGGAAAGGAAACTCGAGCAATCCTTTTTCGTGGCATAATTCCTTAAGTTCGAAAAAGTATAAAATAATATGAAAGGTTTGACTTTGCGATAGCTTTAGCGAGATGAAAAAGACAAGCGTTCCATATTTTTGTGGAATGATCCCTCAGGTTCAAAAATATTAAAATGTAGAGGAGGGATGGTGCTTCCCCTTACTTTAATGAGTTGGAAAGGCAGTAGCTCGGCAATCTTTTCATATTTTACGAGTCTAAAAAGAGCTTAAAAGAGACATGTTTTTTAGGAATGAGTGATGTTTTCAGGTAACAACTGGTTCCAAGTAAGTTTGGAACTCTTCAAACATGGAAACGTAAAGAGGGTGGATAACAGAATCACTGATTGCAGCTATTCCTCAAAAGGGTAAAAAGTCAAGTGGAAGTGTATGATCGGCCAAAAGAATGGAGGTGACAGTAAGAACACAATCAAGGCTCAAAAAGGCCGATAGCGAGGCAATCACGAAGGTTATTTACTAAGGGTGGATTAATTTTTTAATGAGCTTGAATCTTTAGAAACTACGCTTAGTGGCGGGTTTATTTTTTAACGAGCTTGAACCCTGCAATAACATTGCTCATTAGCGGGTATATTTTTTAATGAGCTTGAACCCTGCGGTAACATTGCTCATTGACGGGTTTACTTTTAATGAACTTGAACCCTGTGGTAACATTTCTCATGCCAGTCGTCTTTAAAGATGTCTCTTATTAGTAGGTTCATTTTTTAGTGAGCTTGCCCCATGCAAAACTTCACTCAACTACCTTTTTATGTAGGCTAGAAATGACCAACTATAGAACTAACTACACTAAGAGTTAATGAACCACTGAGGTTAGGTAGGATAGTTTTGTCTTTTGCCTAGATAAAACATTTCCTTTGCTTTGCCTGCACGCTACCGACAAAGGTGAATGGTGGATCATACCAATCACCTAACCTAAGAGGTTGTTACTAAGAGTTAATCTAAAACACTACAAGGTTAGAATTATGCTGGTCACTTTTCACTTGCATAAAAAAGGTTTACATGCCCCCAGGTGTTGAGAAAACAAGAATTTGTAGGTTACCGTATGGAAGTTCTTGCATTTAAGCAGGATTGTTCCATCTGCGGAGCAGATAAAACACTTTTTGGCTTTGTCCATCGAAATAAACAAAGGTGAATGGTGTGAGGTTCCAATCACATTACCTTTGAGTTTCATACTGATACTCAAATCCTACAAGGAAATGGTGTTTCAGATCAATCATATAACCTACAAGGAAATTTGTTTTTTCAGCTGGGTTCACCTGCCGAAGCAAACCAGGGTGCATGCCCCTTGATCTTTGTTGCATTCACCAAATTACTCGCGGTAATTAGGTGGATGAATTGGAGGTTGAAGAGACATTCTTGATGTCAAGAAAACATTTAGGGATGGCATTTGACTTGTAGCCATGTTTGAACTGGGAAATGAAAGTTGGTCGACAAGTTGCACCATTCTGCCTTCATGCGGGAAACACATCACTCGAAAGAGTGTGGAAATAGTAGCTCCCATGTTGTACACATAATCACGCCCAAGAAGTATATTGTAATCTAATGGACCTTGGACTACCATCACATTCAAGTGAATGGTTTTTCTTCTCAAAGTTATAGGCAAATTTGGAAGGATCCCTAATGCTCGACTGGTTCCTTTGTTGAAGCCTGGCAAATTTTGATTCTCAGGCAGAAGCGATGGCGAACCAAGTGCTTTCCAAGCAGTCGAGGAAAGGATACTCACGGAAGCCCCTTTATCTATGATAGTGCCAGACATGATCATTTTGTAAACTTGTACTATGATTCAGAATGGTACATTAGATGGAAGGTGGGGTCCCACTAGTAGATTCCAATCAAAGGAAATGACTAGATTGCTTGGAGGGGGAACCGAATAAATGGCTAGATGAATCTCTTGAAATGGGGAACTTCCTTCCTGTGGTAAAGGAATGGGTAGATTTCCCCCATTTTGATCAGAATTTGTATTAACAAAAGGAATTTGAATGGTGTTGTTCTCATTCTCTTTGGAAATTGTATCATCTGAAGGTGGACCTTCTAAAGGAAAGACTAGGTCAGCTGTCGTCCTGACCTACTGAATTTGGTTCGGTATGGACTTAGAGGGTTTATCTTCAATGATAGTCGTTTTGACCAAAAACTGAGGTATGTTAGTTGGATTTTCAACTAGCGATGGACTTGGCAAGAGTTTCTTGTATCCGGGTGGAAGTTGCTCCGGTGAAGTAGGACAGTTATCCAAGACACTTTTAGCTTCATCCAAAAAAGGACGAAGGTGAAGGGCATGATCACCTTCACACAACCTACAAGGAAATATGAATCTTCCTTTTTGTCCATTGACTTCATTTTCACTATTCGATGATGTACTTTCAACATGATCGACAGAGGTTGATGACACCGGATGGTGCAAGCGGGGAGCCTAGTCTCTCAAGATCCATGGAATGCAAGGACAATCTTGATGAAAGTGGTTTCCTTTGAAAATTATGCATGGAGATTTGGGTTTGGAAGGTTCAGTGTGCAAATTTTCACTGGATGATGCATGGTTACCCCCTTGCTTGACTGGCTTCTTCTTCTTCTTCTCCTTCCCTTTCTTCTTCTTCTCAGTTACTTGGTTTTTATATCACTAGTTTCACCAAGAAAAGAGGAAGAAGGAGAGGGAGAAACAAATGAAGTAGAAGGTGAGGGAGCAACTCTAGTATCATCTGATTGCTTATTCGATTGCTGAGGAA
This sequence comes from Pinus taeda, assembly GCA_000404065.3. NCBI lineage: Eukaryota > Viridiplantae > Streptophyta > Pinopsida > Pinales > Pinaceae > Pinus > Pinus taeda. The sequence goes on along the minus strand of APFE030113533.1, from coordinate 6,300 downwards.
TTACAATGTTTTGAATGACAGAGATTGAGAATAGCCATACCGGCAGGCCAATCGTGATTCTTGGAAGGGAAAATGTAGCCATATATGGAGCACCAATATCTCCCCAAGAAGAGAAAGGACTAGGATTCCCCCCAAGGAGAAATCCTTTATTGGTGGACTCAATTACCTCAACCTAAGATCAATGAAGGAACAAGGATGTTATTTCTAATTAAACAAATTTTATGATGCTTTGACACAACTTTCTTTTTCAATTTTTAAGAGTCGAGAGAAAGCTAAAGGTGACTCTAGTTGCCTTCGATTTTTAATGAGCCTGAAGTGACAAGTTCTCAGATGGACCTTTTCTTTTAGGGAGTCAAAAAGGAATGAAAATGACTACTCTAGAAATCTAGACAGAGGGATTACCAAACCAATCGTAAAACTGCAACATACACCTTGGTGGTAAATTAAAGAGAAATTACCAAGGACTTTATGTATGGTAGTCAATCTTCCTAAACGCTGTGTTCAGTGCATTGTGATAAATAGGGTGGTAGACACAGCTTCCTAAGGATAAAGGATATCAGCCTATTATGGTCTCCCAATATATACTCGATGGTACGGGGAGCACAAGTCCGTACTGTCACTTGTCATATCAAAGAGGAGGAATCACCCAACCTTCAATGAAGACGATAGTTACCAAGCTTTATGACACCGAAACACATCTCTAGCCTAGACTTCTAGATGTTGTGCATTAGGATCCAAAGCGTTTTTATGTTCATTGAGGTTTATTTCAGAGTTGATCTTTCTTAGAAGTTTGTCTTTCAAGATTCACCACATGATGTAGATGTAAAATTCCTAAATATGCAATCTAAAATGATAAACAGTCATTTATTTTCTTTTAGCAATGAAAATCCTAGCTACTAAGGAAAGAAAAGTACGATTCTTTCAAGAGAGAGCAAAGAGCACACAATAAATGCACTTTTCCTAAATCATTTTCCACATGCAGTCTAAATGCAAATCCATATGCATGTATTTGTTTCTCCACTTCCTTAATGTGAGAATGCCAAAAAGGAAACTAAGTACAGATCGGAACTGTTTCACTTCAACAATTTCTTTTCAAAATGAAAGGAAGACTAAAATGATACTTTCTATTTCGAATGGAAAACTACTTTTGACACTTCAAATATTGACAATTCAAATCAAATACAATGACAAAAGTACAATAAACTATCTAGAAGAGGAAGACTTTACGACACTCTTTCTCTTGACTCAAAACGACAGTTACGACACTTTTGAATCAGAAGACGAAAGTTTGGTTAAGCTACTCTCGACAAAGGAGAACTGTAAATGATGAAAAATACATAAAAAACATTCACAAATCCTGATCAATGGAGGCTGAATAATGTAAAGGAAGAAGACTTCAACAATGATATATTGATCATAAGCAGCAAAACTACTGAATAGAGCTGAAAACAAAGAAGAAACAACCAAATTCCAGAGAAGGAAACAATATCATTTAGTCATTGCACCTTTCCTTAAGGGAAACAGGGATGCATCTCACCTGCAACCCATGGGAGGTGCGATGCATCCAGGCTACCAGTTACAAATAGTGCGATGGACCAAGGAATGAAATTGAGCTTGGTTTTTGCTCAAAATTTGCAGCTAAGTTCAATGATTTAGGCTGAGCTATGATAGACAGTAAACACATAGTACATGGGTATGATCTTATGAGGTTATTGAGCTACCACAAGGGCATTTAGGATGTTTGCAAGTCAGATGTTCAGTTCATAAACCAACTCAGAGATTGACTAAAGCAGCATTGATCTAATTTGCACTTGCATAGCAAGAGTAGTTCGAAGGCTAGCTAGCTTAACTTCAGGCTCTGTCTGTAGTTTATAAAGGAAACAACAATAACAAACTAACTAACTAATCACTTCCCAGTGGAGTCGCCATTTTGTTTCTTGGAAAAATAGTGTTTATTTGATCTGCAATTCCCACTAAAATGGGTAGCTATCTTAGAAACAAACAATTCAAAGTAACTTGTGATTTCCTTTATGTATGATAGATAAGACAGAAGTAGAAAGCACCAACCTGAATCTTTCGCTTGGCTCCTTGCTTTTTTCCTCTCTCCTTTGATAGAGCTTGCCACTCCTTTCTCACTTGTCCCGCTTTAAAGAACACCTATAGAGGCAAAGAAACAAAACACCATCAAAGCATAGAGATCTATAATACCATAAACAATGCAGAATCAGAAATACATTAACCATACAATTGCATTCACAAATAGAAAGATTCACAAATACACAAGTATATGGAGGAAAACTCAAATAACTTTATTGATAGTAGAAGTACAAGAGAGGATTACAACTCAGATGTCTGATCCAGCATCATCCTCCCAACATGAAATCCCTCTTCACCTCATGAAAAGCAAGATCATCCAACAATACAATGTCTCAAAGAGAAACCAACAACACTTCCTTACAAATTACAAAAATCCAACCTTCAGATCTCTATGATGAGGGATCCATATATAGATATTTGCAGAGGGGTGAGTCAGCTTCTGGGTTTTTGATTAGTGTCATTTCACTGATAGTTCTTGGTTCCACTTGGAGATTTCATGATATCTTACTCATCCCTGGGCGAATTCAGAGAGGCAAGTGTCATATGAGAAGTTTCGAGAAGATTCTCTAGGTTTCCACTTAGCAAATTGTCTCTACCATTTGTCTACTCTCACCCATCACACCCCACAGAAGGCTCTTTTAGTATGCATCGCACCTAGCTAGTGTAGCAGCCAGTATGCATTTCACCCTAAGCATGGAGCAATCTGTATGGTTTAGTTTTGGCCAGTTCTGAGTAGTTTTCAAGTGGAACTTCTAGGAAATGACGTAATTAGTTCACATGATCCTTTAGGGTATGAAACAACACTTTTAGGGGTTTAAGATCCCATATTTATTAACATATGTGATTGGGGTTGCAGTGCCCAAATATGTCTATAACACTTGTCTAACCTTAACAGCCTAAAGCTCTGATACCACTTGATCTGAAAATCACTCATGAGTGATCTCATTTAAATAATTAATGAATGAAGGTATTACAGACTCATGTGCTGGTGTGTGTCTATGTTACTTTAGGCAACGGATCGATCAGATTGCGAAATACATAGACACTGGAAAATGGAAAACAATAAGGGAAACACAGTAAGCAAAGACAAGAACACAACACATTAATAAGGAGTTCACCTTATTCTCAAGGGATACGTCTCCGGTCCAACTCTCAGTGGTGGCCTTCTTTTATTGTGTCTTTAAAGCAGAGATTTACAATGAGGAGCTCAATTGAATCTCCTAAAATAGAGGATGCTTAATAGGGTGGTTCTTGGATTCCCCAAGTCACTAGAGTGCACAGACTCTTTCCTTACCAAGTCTCAACCTCTCTGGTCTTTAATGGGATGAGTCCAATGGTGCTCAATTCTGATAGATATCCTCATAGGGATGGCTTGAACCTCTCAAGCCTGGTTCTGTCTACTCGATGTTGCCTTATGCTGCAGGTCAGCTCAGATCTCTGTTTTCTGCTTCATGCTTCACTATCTCTTTTGCCTATTATGTGACTGTTTTTATTCTCTGGTTCTTCCTCTTCTTCTCTTGTTTTGTTCTCTGTCTGTTCATGGATTAAAGCCAATTCATCTCATGACCATTTGCTTCCTCTTCCGCCCCTTCAGATCGCCTACTGTTATTCATTTAGATTTCCCTCCCTCTGTGTCATCACCAATGTCTCATAGGGAGGTGGCCACTTGTCCTCTCATGAACTGCACCAGCTCTTCCTCAACAGTTTGGTATTTCAGTTACACTATGGAATGACTCATCAACCAACTCAGCAGTCAAATCAAACTTCAGAATTTTATATGTCACGGCTTAATTCCCCCATCATATCTGGTTTCTCATCAGGCGCAATCTCCATCTTCAAATCTGGAGTCCTCAGATCCTATAGTGTTCGTTCATTTTGCACGGTTGACTTGCTCAACCGTTAGCCCACGATGAGAGGCGTTTTTCTCTCTCATCCACCGAGCACATGTCGTGTAGTGTAAGGAATCGCTCATTCTCTTCCCAAATCTAGTTACCACCCAATATGCCTCCGATATATGGCTGGTTTTGGAGCGCGGGACTCGCCTTTCACCTTAGCACTTTCCCTACGGTTTCCTAGCTTCCCATGTGATCGAGTGCTTGGGGCTTTTCCTTCTCGAGGGGTTTTTCCCAGCGATGCACAAAGTGCTAATCGCACATTAGAAATGGCCTCTGTTTCCCAATCCGGGCTTCCTAACTGCCAGTTTTTCCTCCTGCATAGTCTCCACGGTCCTTAGTCAGCGTTCTTTGATTGAGGTCCTTGTTGTTCCTTGCTAGCCACAAACTACCACTTTCTAGAGGTCTTCTTGATAGCTCTTTGTTCATAAATTTGAAATTTGTCCTGATTTGATATAGTCATGGCATTTTGATAATTTTCATGGATCCAATTCGGATAAATACATGACACATGTCCACATGAATCGTCATCTATAGACTATTAAAAGAAGACTACTCGTTAGGGGGAACACAAGTCGATAATAGCTCTGCATGAAGTAAGAAAATTCTCAGCAGGAGTAACCCTTTTCCATTGATGTCAAAACGGGAGAGAAAAACCTGAGAAGGAGATTGAAATCACAAGAAGGAGGTGAATCATGAAGGCATGGTGAGTTGTATTCGCAGGGGGAGTACGTGTGTTTCCATCAATGACAAAGGGGGCGATTGTTGGATGGTGTTGTCATTGATGTCAACCCATGGAGATGACTGGGTTTGTCTTTGACCAAAAGCACTAGTCATTGATGTCAAATGGTTAATGAATGCTTCTTATTAATTTTTAGATTACATCAAGATGGAAAATATATTTTTGGATGGTTAAAAACCCAAGTCCTAGGGTTTGGGTTCCCTGGATGTTGAGATGGGGTCCACTGGGTTAGTTTGGGGTTAAGATAACCCAAAATTTGGTAAAATTTTGTAAATAATGTAAAGTCTCTGTGATTTATGGATGTGGAGTGTGTAAATGAATAAGATTCAAAGGGGCTTAGCCTCTTGTTTTATGTAAAGGTTTGAGTCGGTTTTGAGATTCACCCATGGTCCATGGACCCTGGCATTGTATAAAAAGTCTATGAATAGTGAGTTTTAGTGAAGGGAAAAGAAGAAGAAGACGAAATTAAGATAAGGAATTGGGTTGATTGATTAGTCCAGGACAGGAGTTAGGGCAGGAAGGCTCTGCTTCTTGTGCTTAGATAGCAAAAAAAGGCTCCATGGCTGAGTGCGCAAAGGCCTAGGTAGATTTTGGAGTTTACTACGTGGACCCCTGCAGCTATGTGCGTAGGGTAGCTTGAGTTTGTAATCTTGAATTGAAGATTAATAAAGACAATTTTCTAAAGAATTCCTTAGTATTTTGTTTATCTCTATTAATGTTATATGTTGTTGATGAATGATTTGTTTTATGAGATATCAATTGAATTTTATGTGATTATGTTAAATAAGTATGAATAATGTACGCAATGTATGTTTGAATACTTTCATGAAGACTCTGGCGATTTCCCTTTTGTTTACTAATGAATTAAGTAAATTTGTGTGAACACTAATTTACGACTGCTCTCTGATGTGCGTAAGTAGGCAAATTGACTATTAAAGGTCTGAAAGGACTGATTGTAGACCTTCATGAAGGTTTGAAGGTTGTTTTAACATAGCTGAAGTAACGATCCCTAAGAGTTTATCGACCTGTGCGAGGGAAGATTTAAGGCACTAGAAGACATCACACTAGTCTCTAGATGCAGAAAATTGGTTCCTGCATCCCCCCATAATGCTTCGAGCAAGACTGCACCTTGTGCTACATGGTTGTTGCCAAAAGGGCCAATAGTGTAGGGTTTTGTTGGCTGGTGCAGCTAACTCTAAACCTAGGTCAGGACCCCCTAAGCCAACAAATCGTTTCGTTGTAGTCTAGTTTGTTAGGATAGTAAGGGAGATGAAACGTGAATACGATGAGGTAAGGGCAACTACATGCACCTTAGCATCAACACAATGCCTTTCCAAGTTACAGGAAGGAAAACAGCTACTGGCATACGTATAGGAAGTATAGAATGTAGGTTTTAACCCCATATAGAAATTACCTACATACGAATTCTAAATCAGAGAAAAATAAAAAATGCGAGAGCATAACACATAAAAACACATATGCACAGAGATTTTCCCCTGGATCCCAAAACCAGGACTACCAGCTTGATTTTTCATTATGTTCCTTTCAATGTTACAATACATATTTATA
>APFE030113526.1:26778-65168 GCA_000404065.3 Pinus taeda | reverse complement strand
GTTATTTTTATGCCCTTATATTATTATTGTTATTTCGGCTTTGATTATATTGTGACCCCTTAGACTCCTATATATGGAAAGGAGGTTTTTTCATTTGTATCATCCAATAATTGTTCATTTGTGTCATGTAAAGGAGGTTTCCCCCTCGAAGACTTTGATTTCTAAGTAGTTGATCTATCTTTTATATCTTTTTTTGAGTTGGTTTCATAACAAGTTGATGTTACATTGCAACTACCAGAGGTCGTGGTTGTTGTCTTCAAAGACAATTGTCAAGAATCATGAATTATTTATGGACGGTAAAAGGATCTCAGTGGTTATGATTGTGGAGATGGTGTAACTTGAATTGGTCTTTTATTGGGAAAATGTTTCTAACACTTTCTATTTTTCTCTTAATATTGATCAACATGAGAATCATGAGATCCTCATGACTGATCTGTTCCCTAATTTCTGGGGCTTGTAAACTTTGTAAGAAGGTTCGGTTCCATTAAAATGGAATGACAACACAAGAACATTATCGACATTTTCATCTTGTAATTTGCAGTCATTTTGGATACAAAACACTTCTAGTGATGTTCATACAGATCTCGTGTTGAGATTTTAACTAGTTTCTATTTCATCCCTGCGCCCTACTAGGGAGGAAGGGCCCTCCTCTTTAGCAGAGGTTGCAGTAGTAGTAGATTAGTTGTTTGGATTATCTTTATTTTAAGTGTGGGTTCATTAATGTTGTTGTGTGAATTGTAGTATTGATGCACTTATGTTTTCAGATTCACTATATGTTGTTACACGGGATTGGTATAATATTTAATCAGTTGATAAAGTTTTATTAATGATGTGTGGCACGCCTATTCTTTGAGAAAAACATGAAGTGTGATGAGTGAATTCAATTCATGTAGAATGTCTTTTTAATTTCTGCATGAGTGCTTTAAGTTCTGCAATTGCGTTCAACGACATTTTCTTTCATTTATTTCCCTTGTTGTTATGTATCGGTACAGATAGTGCAGACACCTTTGAAATAAATAGACTTACCCTGGTTGACAATTAAATGCTTGTGATTCAGTCAAATTAAACAGTGATTAAACCGGCACAAAATTCTGGCACAGAGGAAGGCAGTTGACGATACAGTCAACTAGTGTGTTTTGTTAGTATAGTGTTTCTAGTGCATAGATGTTGGGCAGTAAGATGAGAGGTAAGAAATTGTGCATTGCTTTAACATACCTAAGTGGGCTCACCACTGTGATTATTAGAATACTTAGGGTGTGCTAACTCTTGAATTTATTTTTTTAGAAGTGTCAATCAATCTTATAAACATTGGGTGGTAAGACGAGAGGTAAGAACCTGCACATCACTCTAACATACCTAAGCGGGCTCACCATTATAACCGCTAAGGCACTTGGAGTGTGAAATAACTACACATAGGGTCCATGTGTAGAGTGTATGAATGGAAGAGACATGAAACATAATAACTCTAATAAACCTACAGGAAAAACGAGTCATAAAAGGAACAAGAAAATTACAGATTTAGGGAGGAAAACATTCATTCAAGAATTAATTTCAAAAGCATAGAGAGAACAATCAAGTTCACAGAGGGATACAAGAAAAATAGGACCTCAGAAAGTTGTTTTGATAGCTACACTATTAATGAATGAACATATGAAGTCACTAGAATACAGACTTATAGAATATAATTAAGTTCCACTTCGTGATCATAAATCATAAAATAAAATTTCAAATGCAAACTTAAACTTGCAAATAGAATTGAACAAACTGAAAAGTAATATAATCCATGACAAAAAAACATTAATGCGGCATAATCACAAGTTATGAACACTTACATTTATAGGAAGTATCTACTAACTGATTGTGAAAAAGGGACACTCCACCCAACCATAGGCTGCATGTTGTAACAACTCTCATTGTAATTAAAGCTCGCCCTTAATCTAAATCTATGAATCCACAAATGTGATTTACCTATGGTTGACTTTAACTCTCTTCATATAGTCCAATTCCTCTATTCACAATCAATTTTTCACCTACAAAGGGCTCAATCCATAGCACTCTTTCCCATCAGTTTGTAATGAAAGGAATGTGATTTGTTTCACCAATCAGCAATCCATTAGGCTAATCCACTTTCCTTCAAGGCTCCAACATATGATGGCCATCAATTTTCACACTTAGAATTCCAAAGGTTTTAACTTGCAGCTAACTTTCACAATGATAGCAATTATCACTATAGATAGTCTTCATTACATTCATAGCTTGTTATGTCCTTAACACAATATACTCTATATTTTATTTATACTAACCTTACATTATAAAAAATTGATTTCTTTATCCAAACAATTCTCCAATCCTAAAATTTATTTTCAAATAAATTAATTCACATTTATAATTTAAATATTCAATTTAATCACACACCATATCACATCTTCTTTCTTCTATGCTACTTTTTCCTTCTATGCTACTCTTTCCTATGCTACTGCCTTATGGCATTTCCTTTGTAACATGTCATGCAATTGTTAGTTTATAAATCAATTTACAATTCAAATTAACTTATAAATCATCATTCTCATATTATTACGACTTATCAACTTCAAATTACTAAATACAATGCATAAAATTTATCTGTAAAGAAACTCTTGTGTTATGCTTAATTTTTATTAGAGAGGTTCCGCTCAAAGTCTTTTAGAATTCAATACTAAATTTACATTTAATTAGTTTTTTTAATATTTTATTAAAATATATATTATTACAATTTTATATTTTATAGTTATAAATTGTAATTATTATTAAGTGATTTTTTAATTTAATTAATATTTTTTAAAATTATAAAAAAAAACTTTTTAAAATTTATTCTCTATAAAATTGAAATATTAAAAATTTATTTCTATATAATCTTGTGCATAGCATAAGTGGTAATGGTGGTGGTCTACTAAGAGCCTACTAAGACTAATATGGTCTATGAAACTTAAGAAAGTAAGAGATTAACTCATACTCTTTAGTATTTTATTTCTATGATCAGAAAGAAGAAAAAGAAATGTTTTGTTTTAACTGAACAAGTCAAGAAGATTTGTAATACAACAAATGTTTTGAAAAAAAGATTTATCATTTCTATATTTCCTTACCATTTCCATTATTTCTTCAAAGTTTTCACACCACAAAAACAACACCCCCAATCTACACCTCTGGATATACAATTGTCAATCTAACCTAAAAAACGAGCTTCAATCTATTGAAGCTGAAATTGCTCTCCTCTCAGATCCAATTCTTCCAAATTATTTCTCTATACAGCAGTAATAGGAAATATTGGATTTGTCTCTCAAGCGGGATAAAATACTCAAAATATACGAAGAGGAGTGGAGACAGAAAAGTAGGCTAGCATGGATTAAAGGTAGAGACTGCAATACAAAAAAAAATCATTGTGCTACATCCAAGCAGAGACAAATAATATCCATTTGGGTCATACAAGATGATTTAGAAAATAATCTATCCACTACCTGAGATATAAAAATGGAGGTCTTCTGTTATTTTAGACAACAATATTTGGACAAGGAAGTGGACTTCATCACAGAAAAAATGGATCTTGTTGATTTTTTCCCAGTGATGCTCAAAGAGGGTGACATTGCAATTATGGACACTCCTATCACAGAAGACGAGTTGCTACATTCCATCAAGCAAATGGCCAAAGACAAGAGACATGGCACTAATGGCTGGCCCATTGATCTTTTTCATCATTTTTTTGAGTTGATGGGCTCTGAGTTGGTCAAAATGGCGGAGGCTATCAGAATCCATGGAAACATTCCAGGTGCAATTAATTCAACTTTTCTTACCTTAACTCCCAAGAAATCAAACTCTTCACTTTTCTCTGAATATAGGGCTATTTCTCTCTGCAATTATGTATATAAAATGATGTCTAAACTCCTAGTCAATAGGATAAAGAAGATTATTTCACCATATATTTCATCAAAGAAATTTGGCTTCTTGTCTAACAAGAGAATCTAGGATGTCGTTGCTATTGCACAAGAGTGCATACATTCAGTGAAATCAAAGAAGCTAAAATCTTGTCTCATGAAGATTGATATCAAGCATTCATTCGACTCTGTTGATTGGGAATTTCTCACAATGATTTTATACAAAATTAGATTCCTACATTGTCATGTACAGTGGATCATGGCCTGCATCATATCCACTTGTGTGGTTGTCCTCATCAATGTTGAACCTACATATTTTTTTTAAATCTTACAGGGGGCTTGAGAAGGGTTGCGCTCTATCCCTGCCACTTTTCATCTTTGTCATGGACACCCTTAGCAGGAGTATAAACGCCATGAAGGAATCTGGACTAATTACTGGTTGTAAGATCTCAATCAATTATGTGTCTCACCTCATGTTCGTTGATGATGTGTTGCGCACAGGGGCCACTAAGATCACTGAATGGGAATATTTTCATGATGTATTTGATAAATTTGGGAAGGCATTTGAACTAATCATTAATTCCTCCAAAAAAGAATTAATCATTGATGACTATGGCTCGGATGTAAATCAGGCAACATCTACATTATTTGGGATCAACATACACTCCATGTCAGATGGTTTCAAATACATGGGGTGCTTTTTGAAACCAAACAAACACCTTTCTCATGACTGGCAGTGGCTTATTATCAATTTCAAAAAGAAGCCGACTTACTAGGACCATCGATGGCTCACCTTGGGAGTTCAGGTTACCTTGATCAAATTTGTACTATAGAACATTTTGGTATTCTGGATGCATCTCTTGTATATACCATAGACCATCATCCCTCCAAATTGACACTATCATTTCCAACTTCTTATGGTTAGGCACGGAGCCTAAATAAATATTCACTTGGTCAGCTTAAGTACCATATTGAAACCTGTCAAATTTGGTGGTTGGGGATTCCTTGATTCCCGAGGCTTCAATATTTCTCTACTTTCCTAGTCCCTCTAGAGGATTTTTTATGCTAGGGGCCTATGGCATAAAATTATGTTCAACAAATACCTTGCCCAGACTAGTATGGAGGAATGGGTGGTTGATGGGGCACCCCCCACACCTGGTACATCTATTATTTAGCGTAGTCTTCGACAGGAAATTCCATGGCTATGCAACAATTTATAATGGATGGTGCGGGATGGTCAAAAAATACTTGTTGGCCTGGATGTCATTAAAGAAATGAATGATTTCCGTATACTTTCGACCCTCATGATTTATTTTCTGAACTCAAATGAGATCACAACGCTTGCCAAACTTTGAGAAAGGGCCTATCTCCCAAACGATGCTCCTGCTTGGTCACACGCTTGGCAGATTGGCCTTCCAAATCACTTGGTCGGGGAATGGGAAGAATAGTAATGCTCTCTCTACATGGCTAGAATTCGTCCCTCTTTGCGCTCTGACCAGCCAATGTGGGGTGGCCAGGTCGAGTCTGGTTGCATTGTTGTCAATGAAGTTTATGCACATATTACTTCTAGCACACAACCTCTGCCATTTGTTGAGACTACTGCGACATGGTGGAAGTGGAACGCCCACTAAAGATCAAGTGTTTCTCATGACTGGCTCTACATAATCATAAATTGACATGGGATTCACTGATGAAGAAGGGTTTCATGGGCCTCGACAAATGCCCCTTATGTGGATTGGATATGAAGGATTGCAGACATCTTTTTATAAAATGTTCCTTTGCTGCAGTTATTTATACGGAGGTCTCCATTCTCCTTGGTGTCTCTTTGCCCTGTGACTTTGAATCAATTTTGGATTGTTTCTCTTATTGGTCTCTACATGCTAAGGCATAAATGACGGTCCCTCTATATGTGTTATGGGGCATCTGGCGCACTAGGAACAGACTTATTTTCGAAGACAAACTGTCTCTTGTCCATCTTGTGGCCTTGAATATAGTTGCATACTACCAAGAGATCGGTCCATGTTTTCACTTGGATCCTGGAAGGACTATCTCACTGGTTGACCTAGACAACATCTTCCCAATCTTCCATTTTGATGGGGTTGCCTCTGATGGAAAATGCGCCTATGGGGTTTACCTTTTTGTTGATCCCACAACTTGATACCATCTTCATTAGCATGGTGGCGACAGGGACAACTACAAAGCGGAACTGGTTGCACTATGGGGTGCTATGCAAGTTACATCATGGTTGGGAATTAACAACCTTATGATCATGGGTGACTCGCTGACAACGATCAACTGGATCCAAGGGAAATATTCGTTGGAGGATCCCTCGCTTTGCAACTGGATGCAACAAACCCGTGATCTTCTAGCATCCTTCTTTATTGTCTCCTTTCAACATGTATACAGGGAACAAAACTCGGTGTTTGATGTTCTTCCCAAATGAGGTCTTCATCTTCCCCCTGGCTACATGGTCTTTGATCTGGAGGTTGTTGGTTGGGGGCAGTCACAAGAATATTTTATTATCTAATTCTGATGTTTTATTTTTTTGGTTTGCCTTTTTGTCCCACATATGACTATATATTATGTCGATTGTTCTCCTAGCTGGCATCCAGTTTTCCCACGACCTAGTTTTTTGGACCATATTATCTCTCAATGTTGGCATTGTTCTTCCTTCTCTGATCTAATTTTGTGAACCTTTAAGTCAAATAAAATTTGTATCATTTGTACTACTCTAGCCACATCTAGATATTAGTGAACACTTAATATTTGCTTATTGAATAATTTTAAGAGATTAAAGTACCATAACATTATAAAACTTTCATATTATAATGAATAAAAATTCTATTTTATCTGAATTATAATAAATAATACATCCATATTATGTTTCTTAATAATTTTAATTTATAAAATAATAATAATATTATCTATTAAAATAATAAATAATATAAAATTCTGAAAAACTATTAAATAAATAATTTATTATATTAAAATTTTGCTTTTGAAATAAATCCCATTCAATAATCAACTGAATTAGAAATTAAAAAGAATCACATCCCACCATATCATATTCTCCGATGTTTATTTATATAAAATTGAAACAACCCTTATATGTTAAACTTTACATAACCTAATCCATCATTATTTTTAATTAAATTAAAAATAATCTTCACAAGCATATAAAATATGAGAGTTTTAATCGTGCTTTCGGCTTCACTCAATTAGGAATTAAAAAGAATCACATCCCACCATATCATATTCACCAATCTACTTTGAAATTTATTTATATAAAATTTAACCGAAACAACCGTTATATGTTAAACTTTACATCACCATAATCCATTATTATTTTTAATTAAATTAAAAATAATCTTCACAAGCATAGAAAGTATATAAATAATATAAACTTATACTAAGCGACTATTAATAAAATAAAGTTTAGGAGAGCAGGTGCGTTAAAAATAAAAATAAAATTTATAAAGCTTTTGCGTCGGCTATTATGAAAAAAATACAGATACAAGCAAAGACAAGTTGCATCACCGGAGAATGTCGGTCAAAAAAAACAACGAAATAGAAACAGCGTGCATATCAGACAATATAAAACAATGGAAAACCTACCATGAGAGCTGATTTACTCACAATTATATATATATAGATAGATATTTTTGTAGCACCCGTACACAATGCAGGCGTGGTGGGAATTGATGACAATGTAGGAAGTTTCATGGCGACCTTCCTAAAAACACGTCGTCGTTTATTTGTTTGTATTGTTTTGATGTATATATTGTATAGATTTATTTCAACTCAAAGTTGTTTTGGGAATTGATCATTGCTCGATTTTTTTATGGAGTTCATGAGAATCAATTCTTATATTAACAATGTTCATTTTTTTTAAGCAATAGGTAAGACAAAATTGAAATCTTGGTTTTTGAGATTGAGGTTGATCATCTCCTTGTAATATCTTAGTTTTATTTTTCCCGCCAACTCTTTATCACCTCACAATTTCTTCTTAAATTTGGAAGTAATCACATTTTTACTATTATCATTATTGTGCAAGATGATATCCTCCTTTATTTCCCAACTAGTTGAGACAAAATTGTAATCTTGGTTTTCCAAATTGAGGTTGATCATCTGAGTTTTTTTTTCCCTCTAACTCTTTATCACCTCATAATTTGTCCTTAAATTTGGAAGCAATAATATTTTTACTATTATCGTTGTTCTCCAAGATGATCTCCTCCTTTATTTCCCAACTAGTTGAGAGAAAATTGTAATCTTAGTTTTCCAGATTGAGGTTGATCATCTCCTTGTAATATCTTAATTTCCTCTTTCCCTCTAACTCTCTATCACCTATTAATTTCTCCTTAAATTTGGAAGTAATTATATTTTTACTATTATCCTTATTCTGCAAGATGATCTCCTCCTTTATTTCCCAACTAGTTAAGACAAAATTGTAATCTTGGTTTTCCACGTTGAGGTTGATCATCTCCTTGTGATATCTTAGTTTAATTTTTCCTTATAACTCTTTATCGCCTCATAATTTCTCCTTAAATTTGGAAGTAATAATATTTTTACTATTATCCTTATTATGCAAGATGATCTCCTCCTTTATTTCCCAACTAGTTGAGACAAAATTGTAATCTTGGTTTTCCAGATTGAGGTTGATCATCTCCTTGTAATATCTTAGTTTCCTTTTTCCCTCTAACTCTTTAACACCTCATAATTTCTCCTTAAATTTGGAAGTAAGATGATTTCCTCCTTTATTTCCCAACTATTTAAGACAAAATTATAATCTTGGTTTTCGAGATTGAGGTTGATCATCTCCTTGTAATATCTTAGTTTACTTTTTCCCTCTAACTCATTATCACATCATAATTTCTCCTTAAATTTGGAAGTAATAATAGTTTTACTATTATCCTTATTGTGCAAGATGATGTCCTTGAGGTTGATCACCTCCTTGTAATATCTTAGTTTCCTTTTTCTCTCTAACTCTTTATCACCTCATAATTTCTCCTTAAATTTGGAAGTAATAATATTTTACTATTATCCTTATTCTCCAAGATGATCTCCTCGTTTATTTCCCAACTAGCCAACCAAGCATGGGTAGCCTTATGTCATCCTTGCTTGAGTGGAAGGTGGAGGTTTTGGTGCAAAATAGGTGCAAGGTTAGAGATTATGATATGGATTTATCAATTGAGGAGGTATGTCTTATGAAACCCACAAAAAACATTCTTTTTATATAAAAGGTTATTCCTCTGAATTTCTTGTTCTATGTTGACTATAAAATAAATCCATCTCTAACCCTAAATTTATCATCCTTCCAAGTTTCAACTAAAAAAGAATATCAATTTAGCTGGAAATCCAGCTTAACATGGGACCTTTAACCCATAGGAAACCAAAAAAAATCTAAAATTAATATACACTTCAAAGTTTTCCAAATTAGTATTTATTACTCTCATTTTGGTCTCTATCCCTAATAATAGCTTTCCTATTTCTAACAATTTCTCATTTTCTCATTTTCTCATTTTCCTGCCTTTATCATTCCCTTTACCTTTTGAACCTCCTTCTTTAATTCAACTTGGTCTACTAGAATGACATCCTCATTTATAAATATTGTTCTCCAAGGCTTGAATTACTGAGTATGGAAAATTTATGATCATTACAAATTACCCTAACATGGATAAACCTATCTAGAAAAACTTTCTCAACCTTCTTACTTCTATGAGATGAGTGGTTTCAAATTTGAACTTATTTTTTTAATTCTTTTACTATTTTTAATATTTCCTCATTTGAATGCTCTTTTATACTATATTGATACATTCTTGTGCTTGTATTATATTTTCCCTACCCCAAATCTTAATTGACACATTTTTTTGGAAAAAAATGTGTAGAAATACTTTTCACCCCGCACTTTGGCCATCTCTACACTTTACATTAAGCTTTCTGCAATTCCAACGCTCCATCATGTTCCTTTGTGTACGGAGAGATCATCAATTATTCCCCTACACATCTATCGTTTCATAAGCAGTGGTCTATAATGCGACTTTTTGAAAGCTTTTTCGGTGGGTTTTTCTAGTCAAAATCCGGCAGCAATTTATTGGAATCGCAAGTTTGATAGCTAGTTTATGCACAATCAAAGCGTCCCAGGAGTTTTTCAGGGTGCTGAATCCAAATATGCAGTTAAAAAACCATTTTAACTGCAACAAATCAAGATTTAACCTCAATTTCATCCGCCGGATTCCGTCATCAAAATCTCCAAAAAATCTCATTATAAACAACTCCTTTCACACATACAATATCCGCACATTTAGTACTGCTTACAAACATCCTTTCACACAACATGCCATAACTTACCTCTCCACGCATAGTGAAAATATTGTTTGCTCTTTTCATAACTTACCTCTCCACGCATAGTGAAAATATTGTTTGCTCTTTTCAAGGCTAATTGAAAATTTATTTAAGGAATTTGTGTCATCACGGCATAAAAAGGTTATTGATATTGTACTACATCAACCATATCCACCTCCACCTTGATATAGTATTATGTGTATCATGTGAATTATCTACGTGTCACATTCTATCCTTTCCCTACGAGGATTACTTAGCTTACTTGACATTTTCTTACATGAAATTTTCTATAGCATGTCTTTAAGACTATTTGCAAGCTATTAACTTCCATTATCTTACATGAAATTTTCTACAACATGTCTTTAAGACTATTGGGAAGCTATTAACTTCCATTATCATTCTTGCATTGCCTAATGAATGTGGTATATGAAAAGTGATATTTTATAAAAGGTTTATGTAATTCAAGGATTTAACAACTAAGACTTTCATTAAGTATGACGGTAAAAGAGATGAAAGGAAAATTGTTCAAGATATATAACAAATTTTGAACATTGTTCATGAAGTGAGCTTGTGATGTCAAAGCTATGGTTCTGCAATCATAGGTGATTGAAACTATGTTGCAGTGCAGTTTGGTTTAGGGTAACTTTTGGTGCACATGACGCCTCATGGCGAGGGGAGCATGTGTTCCTCTGCCCTTTTGGACCCTAGTGTGACCTTATAAAAAATTATCTCTTGTTTAAAACCGACTATGTTCCAAAGGCCATTAAAAATGGATGAGAAAAGGACTCAACGAGTTGGATTACATTCTGACTAAGTCATTGTCTTCTTCCTAGTTCCATTACGCTAATGTATGCCCCATCTGGGTATTCGAAATTTACCTCTCAGATTGGAGGCGGCTAAGATAGAAGGGGCTTACGAATAATAGGCTTATGTTATTTTTAATGGTTTCTTATTATTTGTAAAATTCTTGTCTGGGCATAGATGGTAATTCGAGGTGGATAAACTGTCCAAGTCTAGAAACGTTGTCAGCCAAATAAAATTTGTTCCATGGGTGATTGAGTCCGTAGGGGGTCCATCCTCTATGACCAAATGGAATTTTGACCAATAGAGAGCATCGTTCCGCACTTTGGGATATGCTCGGTCTCTGTCTACGAATGCAATGGAGCAGAAATTTTTTTAGGTTTTTATAAATACTTTGAGTGGGAAGTCTTGCTCCATTTGGACAAGTATCTCTACTTCCTTCACAATTTTTAAAGAAAACAATTGAGACAAAATGGGGATTTCCTGCATTTTTTCATATCCTGTATTATGAAGGGAAGGTGCTCAGGGATTCTTCCTAGATCCAAGACTGTCATATCAAAAGGAACTCTAACAATAATTATGAACTCAAGGGTGAATTATTGAACTCAAGGGTGAGAGGAGGTACCTTAGGAGCTGGAGCTTCAAGCTTTAGGAATCCAAATGGGAAACCTACCTCCAAAGATGTTGTGAATAGAAAACTTTCCTCCATGGCATAATAGATACAAAGCATTTGAGGCACCTATAGTTTTGATCAAATGGAGCATTCTTCACCCATGGAAGTTGACCTTCTAGAGGTGAATACACTTTTCTCAACTTTGGAATCTAAGGTGGTCATTTATCGTTTGAATGGTTTTTGGCCTAAAGCAGAAGCCTTACACCAATGGATTTTCTCCTCTTGGACCCGAAATTGTGATTTCTATCTATGTTCCAAAGGTTTTTTTATTGTACAATTTGATACACAAAAGGACTATGTTTGCACTTAATGAAGGGTCGTGGTTTTGAGGTAAAGCGAGACTCCTTATCATTCCATGGTTTCTTGAATTTGATGCAACAAATATGGTAGTCACAATAATACCAGTTTGAGTAAGGCTCCCAAATCTCCTTCTTCACTTTTGGCACCCGCGGGTCCTAGAAGGTATATGTAATACATTGGGAAAATTCAAAAAGAGGGACATGGAAAGAACAGAGAAAGTCATATTTAATTTTGTAAGAATTTGTGTGGAAATAGATCTCAGCAAAGGATTGTCAGATCACATCATATTGAAACTCAAAAAAAATCATTGGACTCAAGTTCTAAACTATGAGAATACGAAATTCTCGTGTCATTCTTTCTTCCAAACATGACATTTATAGAATGCTTTCCCACAAGTTAAAAATAGCAAAAAAGGAAGAGAAAAAACACTAAAGACAAAGGCGTGGCAATTCATAGATCCATACCTCTCAGAAGTAGAGAAGAAGACACAAAGAAGAATGCATCAAAAGAAGATGGGGAACCTAGGAAAAGAATGAAAATATTACTCATTTTCATAGTGGAACAGACTCAGCAGGTATGAGAGTCAGATCAACAAAAAAATCTGGTACATAGTGGAGATGGCACGATGGGCATAAAGTTTGTCCTTGTATCGGAAAGCTCTGATTCAGACAAAGAGTGTCCTCCTAAGACAACTAAGAGCGATATGGATCTAGTACTAGTGGATCCAAAATATGGGAATTGGCAATAGGTCTAGAAAAAAAAAAGGAAAGAAGGGGAAGATTAGTGATTTCTACTACTCATGATCCTCTCCTTTGTCATGTATTTTCTACATTTATTTTTTTAGTCTTTTACTTCTCTACAAGGCCATTTTTGTCGCTACCTGTTTAAAGCTTATAATTATATGTAATGAAAAAAAAAAATCTATGATCACCACAAATGGATCTAAGTAAATCCAAGTGAATGCACATTTTTTGTGTGCATATGTAGAATGTATTTTCTTCAAATATGAATGGAAGTACGAGTTCCTTTTCTCATGTACAAAAACATATTTCCACTAAGCCATTATTGATCAACCCCACATCTCAAAAATACATTAAGTCAATGAGTCTTATGGCAACAAAAGGAAGAAATGAGTCAATTTGTGGCAACACAACCAAATCAATGGCCATACAAAACAAAAATTTTCAGTGCTTAGTTCTGAATCAACGGTCTTCAAGCTTGGTCCCTAAAGAGAGATAGAGAAATAAAATTTGGAACATATTGTTGGCAAATACTGCATGCATTCTAGAAGTCTTTGAATTCAAAGAAATAGTGCAATGGTATGTAAGAAAGTTTGATTTGAAGATTAAAATTATTCAACTGAGTTCAGAGAAGAATCCAATACTTCTCACCCTCAAGGCTTCTAAAAGAATTCTAAACTTGCTTGAGCCTAATAGGAATTTCAAGCTTGTTGAGGTTGTATCTTTCTTGCACTCACAAGGTGACAAGGTGGATATTTTACAAGAAATTATATTTCCTTCTTCACCCATCCCATCTAATTTTACTTTTTTATATATTTCTATTTTTGTCAAGCTATATAGATATTTTCCCTGGTTCTTTTCCCTAATTATGGGAATGAATCAATTGCAAAGATTCTCTAGTTGATATTGTATATTTCTTATTTTTGTTTCAGAAGATATACTCTTTTCTATTGGGGGAAGTAATCTCCAACAAGATTCCATATCCCAATTTCCCAAAGACCCACAAATTCTATATGACGGCCTACCTAATAATGGAGATAGTTTCATGTAATATCTTCTACTAACTACCTTGTAAAAATAATATGAACCTATATATGAAACCATCTCAATTCCGGTATCCTATATTGTGGAAGCATAAATCCCCATTCCATTTTTATCAAATCCATCTAATCAAGCAAAAGAAAGAAAGGGAATTGTAAATTTAACCATATGCTCACAGGGAAATAGCCTTAGAGTTTTTTTTATGAAGCAATACAATTTTTGATAAGAAAAAGGAGATATGAGGAATGAGAGGATGACACTCTCATCAGAATATACATATTTCAAGGAAAACCCTTATTGCTCCCTAAGTTCGTCCTTGATAAATACTTTGTTGTCGAAGTATGAAAATGATGCCACTCATAGTTGATTTTATTTGAGAGGAAAATGGAAAGGCACTTCATTACACTCCCTCTTACTATGAGAGACACTAATTCACTTAGATTTTAATATGAAAAGTGATTACATTAAATACATTTTCTCAATAATCGAGTAATTGAAGGAATTTGATTATTATGGCATTATCAACTAGCACAACCACATTGGTAAATGTAATTGATATATGAGAAATTAAACCTTAGTGTTTCAATTTTCACTAAAATATATATAATTAAATCCTAAAAATGTTATACAACCAACACCCTATCCTTAATAGCTAAACCCTAATCTTTTAAATTTTCACAATTAAATCTAAAATCTTTTAAACTAAAAAAATATTTTAATGCATATAAGGTACCAACTTGTCGCATTAGTTATTGCTTCGACTTTTGTTCCTCTGTGAAGTCATCCATTGTTTGTTACATCAACGTGCCTTGGGAGCTATGTTGGGAGGAGTATAATAATCACATGAGAGGTTTTTTTATTTTACTTTATTTTTTATTCAGATGAAAAAAACGTTGGTTTATATTATGTACCAATGCATATATTCAATGATTCATAAGTACATCTAACTTTCATAATTCATATATTCTACCAGCAGACCAAGAAAAATGTTCTATACATGTCCTTCCAATATTCAAAAAGAGTGTTATCTACATTGTCAAAAACTATCATAATTGAGATAGCGGCTTTCTATCCATATAGTTTGTGTCAAAAATAAAAAACATATCCATATATACCTAACATAGGTCAAATATCAAAAGTCAATAACTGGGAACTATGGGAGGAGAAAAGAGCCCTCAACCAATATTGTCTCTCCTTCCAAATATGTATAATATATGGTACTAAAATGATCAGCAATCCCATGCTTTGACAACGAGTCTGCAACCTGATTCTTCTCATGGAATATGTGTTGGAAGTTGATCGTTGTGAAGGTATCTTGGAGAAAATTTACCTTGGCAATACAAGCAGAAAGATGGGGGGGGGGGGGGGGGGAATCCAGGTTTGATGATAAGCCATTGATGAGTCCCCATATACAAATAAGTATCAATACGCAACTACCTGGAGATCCACAAAAGGCCCTAGAGGGCCATTGTTTTCACCCTCATGTTGGTACCCAGCCCACCATTCCAATGAAACCTGTAATGGAAGATTTGGTCTACTCGAATCCAAACACCACAACCACATTTAGAATTCTGGGCGGCACCGTCAAAGAAACACGCCAGAAAATGTATTGCATTTGGAGCAAGCCTGTGAGATATATCCTTTATTGTGTAGATAGGAACTCTGACATTATGTAGACTAAGAGGAACTTTGTGGATAACGAAATGAGTTTTGACTGGAATCCCTTCAAAGATAAGTTGTTTTCTAGCACGCCATATTTCCTAGGTGGTAAGAAAAGGAACAACCTTTGCCTTTGTGTCGGCGCTGCAATGACCATAAATAACAATCGACCATGTTTCCAAAGTTCCTAAAAGGAAGGTTTAGTGAAGTACATATGCCACTCCTGACACATGATGCAATCAGACATTCTAAGAACAAATGAAAGTCATTTTCAATAGAATTCCTAGACAAAGGGCATCTCCTCGCTCCCGTCAAACCCCTTTTGCATAAATTCTCCCATGTAAGGTTCTTATTTCTCCATGTCAGCCAGTAAAAAAGTATGGTTTTAATGGGGATGTCGATTTTCCAAACCAGTGAAAACTAGCAAGGTTGGTGTAGATTATGGAGAGAATGTATGAGATACCTGTAATTTTTCATCACCTCGACCATATTTTTATGTAGCTTCCTTGCCTAGGTGAGACAGTCCCCAGCATCAGATCTGCAAAGTCTTGTGAGCCCTAGTTTTAGGATACATTCCTCCCACTCAGCTACATAAATTCCAATTAGTCCCATCATCTCTGCACATTTCCAGACAGGAGAGAAACCATTCCATCCGGCAATGACTTGTTCTAATATGAAGATGCCTCTTAGGTGACAGCGTTGAATCAAGCCCCCTGTCATATTTCGTGTAGCCTCCACTTCCTTGATGTTATCCATCTCGATCAGGATACAATTCCGTCTTCCAAAAGTCCAGCAAATTCGTTGAAAAAACATGTCTCTCGCCTTTTGGAAACATCTCCATATGTAGGAACTCGTGTAGCTTCCAATTAGTCCCAATGTGATCCAATCCTCTATCCTCTTGTTCTGTAAGTACTTTGTTGCAGCAATGTCTCTCTGTATACCTTATTTGAAGAAACCATGCCACATTAATTTAATGATGAGTGCCCACTCGAATATCCTCTATTGGATACATGAGAGGTTATGTAATACGAATGAAGAGGTATAACCCTTCCTAGCAACAAATTTGCGAGAAACACTTGAAATTGGTGACACAAATTTAATCTATCATGACTCTCATTGGCATCCTCGATGGTAGCAACCTCAGATAATAATTCAAGAACATAAAAAGTAGACATTTCATAACCCCCAAGCCACCTTTCTTAAGCAAGAAAGAGGAGACATTAAGGACAAACGTTTCGTGTAACCGAGGAGTGTAACCCTTAGCCATGTTAGTGCAGGAGAATGATGGGACGACCATTTTTCATTAGAAAAAAAAAAAAAAAAAAATTAAAGTCATGAAGGAATCTAAGAAATTGAACAATGTTCATAATTTAAACCATTCATAATTTAAAGATTTGAAATTCTTCAAACCCAATTCCAATATTAGAGAACAAGTCAACATATTTACCTTAAACAAAATTGTAAAATAATTGCCCTTAAAACCCTAATAACAAAATCCTTATAACCATTTTAAATATAATATCCTTATTCAAAATTGAAAAATAACCATTTTAAATATAATATCTTTATTAAAAATTGAAAAGAAGAACTAAAAGAAAATTTTGTAAAATATCTAACTCGGTAAGATGAGAAAAGTTTAAATTTCTCATTTATAAATCAATCTATAATTCAAATTTTGAAATCACCATTCCCATGTTATTATGGCTAATCAACTTCAAATTATTAAAATCCATGCACGAAACTCGTTGTAAAGAATCTTTACTTGTAAATCCCATTTTCATGCAAGAAACATGTCCACAAAGAATATATACGCTTTAAAGAAATTCCATTAATCTCTGATTTAGGAGTAGATTTATATTTAATGTAGGTTTTTTTACTAATACATTTATTTCAAAAAAATATTATAATTTTATATTTTTTTTACAAGGAATGAAATGAAAGGCAGGAAAATAAATGGAACACACATAGAGAAATATAGGAGGTATTACAATAATGTGGTGAAAACCCAACTTCTATTAAATGAAATAAAAAATATTGTAGAACACAAACTCGCTAAAATGGTGGTAGTTTTCTCTGAACATAAAGAGATGGAGGCTACATTCATTTGGAAAAGTCGTTACAAGAAGCAAAGAGAATGAGCTTTTAACATAAAGAAAGAACCATAGAGGTCCAAAAGCCTAACCCTAGAAGATGAAATTTCAAAAGTTTTGTGGGCCTGATGTGGTTAGTTGGTACATCAAAATATGTCATAAATTTTGCATGGGATATTTGTTTGGCATGCTCGATATCCCATCGGAAAGGTCTATTCGAGAATTAAATATTCTTACCGAGGCTTAAGTTATAGCCTAGGGCCATCACCAGGGTCCCTGCAATGTCTCAAAAATGTTGTTTAGGACCTCAAAATGGTCCTAGAAGTTTAGGACCTGAAAAAACTACCAAGATGGAGAAATATGCTTTGAGCCATCGAAGTAGGTGGATTGACACCAATATCCATTTGGATCAATCCCCCCCCCCCCCTTACAAAGCAATGGTCTCAATTTCATTGAGTGCCCCCATCATATGGGCAAAATTCTACTAAATTTGGCTCATGGTAAGCCACTTTCCTTGGTGAAGAAGTTTCCTTTATTTCATAACCCAATAGAGGTTTATGCGTAGGTGGCAGGTATCCTTAGTATTTATTTCCATGATCTGATCCATTGTAGCTTGTTTAATGCATTCAGGATTGAGTTATGTGGGGACCAATTTCTCCACTACCTCTGAGATGTCTAATAGAGGTGTAAAATATGGTTGAAGAAGCTCCACATCAAATATTGGGTGCAAGATAAGGAAGGGGAGAATTCTCAATTCAAAATAATTGTCGCTCACCACCTTTATGATTTCATAAGTACCATATTGAAGTGAACAATCACAAGGTATCATCCATCATCCTC
This sequence comes from Pinus taeda, assembly GCA_000404065.3. Taxonomy (NCBI): domain Eukaryota; kingdom Viridiplantae; phylum Streptophyta; class Pinopsida; order Pinales; family Pinaceae; genus Pinus; species Pinus taeda. Next base: position 46,774 of record APFE030113526.1, on the reverse strand, counting down.
ATGAAATTTTTTGGAGCATTAGTCAAGCCAAAGGGAATGATAAACTACTCAAAAGGCCTTATTTAGATTTGAATGTTGTCTACCATATATCAATTTCTTTAAGTGGAACCAGGTGGTAGCTTGACTTTAGATCAATCTTATTAAAGAACTTGGAGCCCTTAACCTATTCAAGAAGATCGAAAATCCTATGGATCAAATATTTGTTCTTGATAGTGATTTTCTTCAAGACTTGGTAATCAATATAGAGTCTCCAAGTCTCAGTCTTCTTCTATACCAAGACAATTGGACTCTTACAAGGTGAAGAGCTCAGTAAAATGCAGCCCTTTTGGATGAACTCATGAATATGACATTTTATTGCATCATTCTCTAAGAGAGAGCATATATATATATATATATATATATATATATATATATATATATATATATATATATATATATATATATATATATATATATTGGCACATTATCTAAAGGATCACCAGGGATAAATTCAATTGAATGTTTTACCTGGAAATGTAGAGACATCCCCACAGGTGGAGCAAAGATATCTTTGCATGTCTCTACAATCGTGTCCACTTGATTTCGTTTTGTAGAGAGGCCTTGTGTAGAGGTTGTGGTGGTTGCAGTGACCTATAGTTCACCTTCTTATAGAACCATGAAGAGAACAAACTGTGTAGTCTGGGAAATTACCTTTTAGCGTTATTTTGTTGAGATTAAGGAAATTGTAGTAGTTGAGACTACCTTTGGTATCCTATAGGGTTGACCTTCAGGAGTAACAATGAAACTACGAGGGTGAGACTAATAAACAGCATGAAGTTTCCATATATAAGGTTTTCCATAAAAAAAATAAATTAATTAATTAATTAAAATAAAATTAAAAAATTAAAATTAAAATTAAAATTAAAAATTAAAAAATTAAAATATAAAAAATAAATAAATAAAATAAATAAATAAATCACAAACTTCAAGTGGTAAAACATCACACAATACCTCATCTTTGAAGGGCTTGATGTCCTCGAACAAGAGGCACTAGTAACTAACATGGATGTCTCATCCATGGCTCAACCAACCAATGGTGTATGGTTAGGGGTGTGTCTATTTTAGAAGCTTGAATATCTTGATGCCATCAACTAATATCAAGTTCCTTTGGCTCTCACTATCAACGATAAAAGGGGTCCACTTCGCCCACATTCGTGAGCGAAAGAGGCCCCCCCTTCTCTAAGCTCCTCTAGCTCATTTGGTTGGATCATTTTGGTCACAGTGATAGCATTAGGTTTTGCATTGACAATCATTTTCCCATTATCCTATTCAAAATCATAATCAAATCCAGAGTCTATTTCCTTTTCTTTCAACTCCACTAACAATTAGTTTTTCAAGAAACATTCATCAATATTGTGTCAGAGGCTTTTGTGGAAATCACAACACTTTCTTGTGTCCTTTTTTAACTTCCCACCACCTTTTGTTTCCTAAGAATTGGGTTGGTTGTCTTGAGATTGACTCTCCCCACTTTTTCCCTTGTTCATTGAGTTAGGTTTTCCTTTTCTAATATTTTGTTACGACGTATTTGTAAGCACGAACTCTTTCTTGTTCCACCGCTTCAATTTCGACTTGATTTTAATAACATATTGGTACGTAGTGCCCAATGATGAGATTCCCAATAAATCCATCACCATTTCAATGTACCTACGTATGCGACTACAGTACTTCAAGTCTAGGTGTCGCTTGGTTTCTTTGATACCCATCTTTGAGCACAAGGTATGGAAAGTATTGGTGTACTCTGGCACCGTCTATCCTCTCTCCTATCGCATAGCTTTCCATCTCATGTATTGGTAATTGTAGTTCCCTATAAGGTAGAATTCCTCCTTAAGGGCATTAACAAAAGTGGCCCAAGTTGGTCCTACATTGAACATTACAAACCCATCTTCAATGTGTCTCTCCTAGTAACCTTCCCACCAATGTTTGACACAGGGAACGACTTTTAGTAGCACAAAGGTGATCTTCTCATTGTCAAGAAAAATATGAACAAAGTAATAGACCTATAATAGATTTAACCATTTCTCCAAGTCATATGCATATTTTTGGTCTTCAAATAAGGGGATATTGTCAGCCCAGAAGTAACTCCACAAATGTGATTGTGTATTTGCATTAAGAGATCATTGATAAATACATTGAAGGGAGAATCTTAGAATTCAAATTCTAGTGTCTCTTCACCTTCCTTATTTTTTGTATTTACAATATTTACATAATTCTCCTAACCCAAAAGCTTAGGTGTTAAAATTCCCCCCCTTAATCTGAAGGGATTTTGATGAGTCCAAGCATCATTCTAAATTTTTCAAACTTTTCCCTTCCAAGCGCTTTAGTGAAGATGTTTGTAATCTGATCATTTATGGAACAATGCCATAGGTGGATTGTTTTTTCATCAACATGATGTCGAATCAAATGGTATTTTCTATTGATGTGCTTTGTTTGATCATGGAACTTTAGGTTCTTTGCCAAGTTTATTTCAAAAGTGTTGTCAATCAAAAGAGGAGTTGAATATACTTGTTTCTCCTGCAAATATTCCATAATTTTCCTGATTCATACAAATTACTTTGTTGCTTCAATTGTTGCCACATATTCTGCCTCAGTTGTGGAATCTGTTGGAACTGACTATTTGTGTGACCTCTAGGAGACAGCTCCTTATCCAAGACTCATAACATAACCTGAAGTAGATACTCTAGTTTCTTTATCTCCATCAAAATCTGAATCAAAGTATCCAATCAAGCTAAAGTCACGTACTTGTGTATACTTGAGTCCAAAGTCTTGAGTTCCCTTCAAGTACTTTAGAACTCTTTTTGCACCAAACCAATGGGTTTAACCCTCACAAGGATTTTGCATAAGCCTAGAGAGGATTCCAACAACAAATGAAATGTTCGGTCTGGTAGTAGTTAGGTAGTAGAGACTTCCTACGAGTTGTCTATACTTTGTTGCATCCTCAAATTATTTTTCCTTCAATGGATGTGATCTTTAAGTTCTATTTCATTGGAGTAGTCAAAGTTTTTAACCCATCCATGCCAAACTTGTTCAACAGATCTCCAATGTACTTCTTCTGAGAGAGGAATATAAACTCCGGATGTTGAGTTACTTCAATACCAAGATAGTAGTGAACATAGCCCAAATCTGTCATTTCAAAACCTTTCCACATTTCTTTATTTACGGATGCAATGTCGTTCTCATTGTTCCCTATCATCAGAAGATCATCTACATACACCACAAGATATATAACTAATTTTCCAACTTTCTGGATTAAAAAATTTGCATCATCAAGATCATAATGTTTGAAATTGAGTTTCAGAAGATTCTCAGTTAACTTCTCATACCAGGCTCGTGGTTCTTGCTTGAGGCCATACAAGGATTTCACAAGCTTGCATACTTTGTGTTCTTGACCCTTCATAAAAAACCCTTCTAGCTGGGACACAAAAACATTCTCTTTCAAATATTCATTCAAGAAAGCATTTTTTTACATCCATTTGATGCACTTTCCAACCGTTCTGGTCTTCCAAGGCAAAGAGTGTCTTGATGGTAGCCCATTTTGTTGTGGGGGGGAAGTTTTCCTCATAACCGACCCCTTATTTTTGTGCAAAACCTTTTCCCACAAGCCTAGCTTTATGCTTGTCAAGTGAGTCTTCTACTTTATACTTGTTTTTGAAGACCCACTTGCAACCAATTGGTTTGGTCCCCAATGGAGGATCAACCAACTTCCAAGTGCCATTCTTTATCAAAGCATCATATTATTTTTGCATCACTTCTTTCCATTCATGATGAGAAGTGACTTCTTTGAAGGAGGTTAGTTCAAAATCTATAAACGAATTTAGTTCACAATCATAAGAAACATCCATGTCAACAGGTGAATCACGATCATCTACATCACCTCCATTTTGTTTGGTTGAGCTTCTTGTTATTGTCTTTCCAACCTCATCAGGACGAACACTTTCAAGTGTCTTTGTCAACCATTTTGAAGGACCTTTCTGGGATGTCCCAGGCTGCTTAGTTGACTAAGATGGGGTTGAATCAAGATTTAATCTCCCAATTTTGTCAATCACATCACTCAAAGTGTCATCAGTGGTTGGAGCTTCATGCAGGGGAGAGAGTGCCTCAGAAGAAGATTCTAGATTGATCCACTATAGGGATCCCCACTTCAAGATGTGGAATCTCATTATCAAACTCTCGAAAAGTCTTTACATGTTTGAATTTATCCAAGTGATCAAGTTGTCGCTCAACAACATTATCGGTCTTGGAAGATTCAAGAAAATATCAAATCTCTATATATTATAAACTTCTTATTCACTTCATCATAGATATGGTATGCTTTGGAGGTATTTGAGTACCCCAAGAAGTTACATTTGTGACTCCTTGCACCGATTTTGTTTCTCTATTCCTTAGGTAGCAAAGCATAATAGGTGGAACCAAAAACCCTGAGATGTCTTACCGAAGGAATGTGGCCATACCACATTTCATAAGGAGTCTTATTTTTTATAGCATGAGATGGACACATATTCTTTAAATACAGAACACACAAACCGCATCAGCCCAAAACATCAGCTTAACATTCTTGAAAAACATCATTGAACGTACCATATTTAAGATTATCCTATTCATTCTTTTAGTTGCTCCATTTTGTTGGGGATTATAAGGCATGGTTATTTGATGTTTGATCCCATGTTGGTTAATATAGTTTTCAAATTCATTTGATGTATATTCTTTTCCATTATTAGTAGGAATAGATCCAATATCAGATTGTGCATCATTTTCAATCCATGCATGAAAGTTTTTTAATGTTTCAAAGGCTTCAAATTTGTTCTTTAATAAATAGACCCAACACATTATGGTGTAGTAATCAATAAATGTCATCATATATTTATTACCATTTGTAGAAGGAACATGCATTGGGCTAGATAAATCAGAATGAATGAGTTCAAGTTTTCTATGTGCTCTAGAATGAGAATCATGAGAAGATTGTTTGTTGTGCTTTCCTAAGATACAAGCATCACATTGCTTAAGTTTCCTAGGAATAGTAGGCAAACTAGTACACCATTTTTCTTCAACAAATGAAGGTTGTCGTAGTTCAAGTTTCCAAATCTAGAATGCCATAAAAGACTTTATGGAAGTGTACCTTTATCATAGTGAGAATTGTATGAAAATTTATGTGCACGAGCACAGGTTCCTTGCAACTTCAAAAGTCTTTCTTCTTCCATCCTAGTCATGACAAGTGAGTGATTTGATGTTTTTCTGACCTCAACCTTGCCATCAAATATATGAATGGAGTGTCCTTGTTGGCAGATGTGGACTAAAGACAGAAAGTTTCTCCTCAACTCTTGGAGGTATAGAACATCATGTAAAAGAAAGTTTGGAAGACAAGGTAGTTTGAGCATAATGGTGCCAAGCCTTGATGGCTTAAGTTTTGACTTGTCTGCAAAACATACTGCTCCATCAACATTATCAATGAATTATTCAAATAAATCCCTTATGAATGTCATGTGGCAATTTTCTCCTAACTCAAGCAACCAAGCATCTTTCCATGAAGCAATTGAAGCATTAAATGTCTTCAGTTACTCCAATTTTACAATGTTCCATAAAATAATGAGCGGAATCGAGTGCTTTTCCTTTCCCTCTACCAAGTGTTTTACCTTTTTCTTTATTTCTTTCCTGCTCAATTTTGTCCCAAGGTAGCTTACAAGTGGAAGCATCATGTCCATATATATTGCATCGTATGCAATGAAGATCATAGATTTCTCCTTGGAAATGTCTACCCCCTTGCCTCTAAAATTCTTCCATCCTCTTCCTCATCGACCACCTCTTCATCTAGAAGAATATTGTGCATGATTCTTATCTTTTTGTGCAAGGCACACAAATTCTTCATAAGACAGAGGATTTGTCTTCTTCCCAAAATCTTTCTCTCTTTCAGCAAACGTCTTTTCAAGGGAGTCAAAATTAATCTCCTTAAGTTTACCACTCGCTTGCAATGACTCAAGATAATGTGAATAAGTGGGATATAGTGCCTTGACATAAGCTATGAGAGGAATATCTATTTCAACACTAGTGGATTTTATGTCATGCATAATGGATCTTACTTTTGATGCTAAGGCAAGAGGGTGATCATTTTTTCAACTCAAGATTGAACAACTTGATCATCAATTAAACAACTTCAAGTTCAAAGTGTGAATCATACAATTCATTCAACTTCTTTAAGGCTTCAAATGCATATGAAAATGGTGAAAAATGATGACTCACCTCTTCGTTTACTGATGTTGAAATCAAGGCATAGGCCTTGTTGTTCTTCTTTTCCCAAATGGAAAGCTCATTATCTGAAGTGAGTTTTTCAAGTGCATTGTCTCCTTCTCCTTCACAAATTCCTTCCCAAAGTTCATTGAAATTGAGGGTGTGTTTTATCTTCCTAGACCACTCATGGTAGTTCTCTTTCGAGTGAGAACTACTCCTACTATGGAAATAAATGAATGCATCATAAAATTTGATATGTACCCAAAATAATTACAATAGTTGCAAGAAAAACTTAAAGTTTTTTACAATAAAACTAATTGACTATATCTTCAAAAAAATCATAAAAAATGTAGGCTCTCAAATATACCTCCATACAATTTGATTACCATCCATATGCACCATATTTATATATATGGAATACCTTGTGCATTCACCATTGTTTAGTTAATGTATGTGCCATGTAAACGATTATAAGCCATCACCATTCTTTGTTTAATATATGTGCCATCACTATACATATATACATCATGGTCTTTCCTTTTTTACATACCCACCACCTTTAAAGATATATGTTAATTTTAAGTCAATGTTTTATGAAAGGGCACACATAATAAAATCAACGCACCAAACGATGCATATGAATTATGTACAACAGTGTTGCTACAGTGCCGCGTGCTTCGCGCACTATGCTGTTGTCGCTCTCTGCTGTCTTGGCCTTGTTGTGTCTCTTCGTTTGTCTTCACTGATCGACCTCTGGTGAACTTAGTGCGAACCTACTTGGATCTTTCACGCTCTGCAGCCTTACACACGGCTTCCTCGCCTTTCAATGGTCCGGCGTCCCTTCAAACCTTTGGCGAACTCCTAATGAATTTCGAGTGAAGATTATGAGACAATTACTACACAGTAGACGATTTATAAAAGCGCACAACTATTCAAATGCGGAAAATGCCTTCTCATATTATTTCTCAGAAATGGATATAGATTACAGATTATAGATCACAGAGAGTATTCCTTGCAGAGATAGACTATTGTTGCATTTATCGGACTTTTGCTTTTCACAGAGGAATAAGCATTACGGAAGGCTTCCTGGCAATAGATAGGCTCTGCCTCAGAATATACAGACTCGACTAATATATGGACTTGACTGACTACTAATAGATCTGGCCACTTTAGGTTCTTACCAGTGTCGAGCAACACTGATACGCAGGCTTCTCAGATCTCTAAGACTCTAAGACTCTAAAACTCTCCAAATGCGAATTCCTCAACAATGAACCTTACTCTCAATTTATAACAAATGAGAGGGGAAAAACGTTACTGTAGGGCATCATACAATGGGACGGAATCATCGCTTTTGGGTAACACTAAGGTGACATCCGCACAAAGATTCTTGGTCCGAAAAAAGTAAATCCTACGGAAAAATATGTTGTCTGCATTATTTACAAAGTGGATGCTTTTGTCCAGCAAAGCCCACGAGAAAATCTGGCCACAATCAAGTCCTTGTGACTGGAAAACATTATTACAATAATGGATGCTTTTGTCGGTAAAGCCCATGAGAACCGTCAGAATACAGTAATGTCAGAGTATCTGCATTTTTTGTACAATAATTCATCCTATTCTTTGGTGAAAATCCTTCGAACAATCATAGGTTTCCCTAAAATGATTTGATGCTTGACTTTAGTTAAAACCAACAATTCATAATGGCAGGTCATATATTCTCTTAGGGTCTTATTGTCATCATGAAAGGGTGACCATTCTCCTGCTATCATCTCTTTGACAGCTTTGTATGGGATGTGAAAACAGTCTGGGATGTTATGCTCAAAACAAATATCACAATGGAATCTGCAATATCCTTCATGATAGAGTGGGCCCATTTCTATTATGTTAACACCGTAGTCAGCCCACCATTTCTTTAACCAGTCGCCCTGTTGATTTCTTTGCATTATACCCGTTGTACTAGATTTTAATTTAGTATAATGGGTTTCTTCTTTGTCATCTACATTAAGGTAATCCCACCATAGTTGTTTGTATGCTGCAAAGTCATATATTGTATCCGGAAAGATAAGCTTAGGATCTCCTCTTGGCCATAATGTAGAGGTCTAAGTAAGCATGGGCCACGCCAAATTCCTGGTTCGATGAATGCAGAAATATTTTTCAAAAAATTCCATTGCAGATTCCTCCATGACACTGTATACCTAAAATATCATGAAAGTATCTTTGAAGAGCATCTTCTGCATATAAGGCATCCCTTTTTGCCTTTGTGTAAATCATATCATGTATCCATTTACTCCCTTTTGGATACACTCTTCTTTTTGGTACAAGATGTTGAATGTTAGTATGTCCTTGCAAATTAGCATCTAGTACTTTTGTATTTCTCAGCTGCCATGTAGGCTTCCAATTTTCTCTGTATTCTTCCCAGTCCTGGTTGTCTGGTATAGTGTGCAACACTTCTTGTTTCTGCTCTTGGTCCCATTCTGTAACTATGACCATGATATGTTCCTGAGGTTGGATAAACTCTGTGCTAAGAAAATTTGGGAGACAGTTTTTTGTGCCCTTTATATGTTCAACTTGAAAATCAAAGTTAGCAAAGAGAGCTTGCCACCTAGCAAATTTTGCCTTGCCTAGTTTCTTGATGTCCTTAGTTAATACCTTATGTAAGGCTGAAGCATCGGTTCGGAGCAAAAACTGTATGTTTATTAAATACACATCAAATTTGTTGATGTAGTTTCATGCAGATTTGACTTCTTTCTCAATTGTGGAGTAATTCTACTCAGCGGGATTCCAGGTGCCAGATGCATACTAGACCACTTGTTCAGTGTCACCTTTTTTTTGCTTTAGGATTCCTCCCCATCCAATATTACTAGCATCTATTTCAAAAATCTTGAATGCATTGTTGTCAGAGACATAGAATAGGAAGAGATTTTACCTTGTCTTTGATGTTCTGAACAACTCTAGTGTGTTCTTCTGTCCACTGAGGTGGATTCTTTTTAAGCCTTTTATTTAATATACTCCTGTCAGTGGCACAATCTTGATAAAAGTTACTGACGTAATTCAAACAGCTCAAAAACCTTTGAAGCTGGTTTTTGTCTGTAATAAAATCTGGAAATCTGTCAGCAAATTCAAGCACATGCTTTTGTAGAGAAATTTGGCCATTGAAAATAGTATGGCCGAGAAATTTGATAGTAATCTGGAAAACTTCTATCTTTTTCTTACTTAAAACTAGACCATTATGCTTTACCAACTGCTTAAATGTATGAACATGCTTGAAATGGTCCTGGATGTTCTTAGAAAAGATTGGAACATCATCAATGTAAACTATAAGCCAGTCAAAGTATGGCTTAGATATTTTATCCATTAACTTCTAGAATTTAGATGGAGCATTTTTCAAACCAAAAGGCATGACATTCCACTCATAGTGGCCTGTTGGGATGCTGAAGGCGGTCTTGAACTTATCTTGTTCTGAAATGGCTACTTGCCAAAATCCTGCCTTCAAGTCAAACTTTGAAAATATCTTAGCTCCTGTTATCCTTGCAATCAGATCTCCTTTGTGAGGGATCGGATAGGTGTCATTTGCAAGAACAGAATTTAGAGGTTTGAAATTTATTACCAGCCTTAGGATACCTCTGATTTGTTCTGCTCTTTTGTTGACATAAAATCCATAACAGTTCCAGGGACTGTCATATTCTCTGATGAGATTTATGTCTAAGAGTTGTTTAATCTCTTTTTCGCAGAGATCTCTATATTCTTTACTCATAGGAATAGCTCTACTTTTACAGGGCTTACCTGGATATCCTTCTTTGTATGGGAACTCAATAGTATGCCACTTTCGGTGCCAGAATGCATTTGGTTCTTCTGAGCAGCATTCATCCTCAATTTGTTTTTTCAATTCCTCAATTTTTCTTCTAAGCTGAGGATTCTTTAGCTGTTCTTCTACCTTAAGTGTAGATTTCAAATCTTTCAGATCTGTCAGTTTGGCTTCTGCTTTGTCCAAATTTTGGACAATTTGGACCATTCTAGAGACTTTAGGATTTGAGATATAGGGCAACTCAATCCTTTTTGTTATTCCTTTTGAAGTAGGAATAGAAATAAAATAACCAGCTCTGTTTTATTTTAATCTAGTTGACCCATGTGGCTCAATAGCTGCTAGGAATATATTTCCTAGAATACAGTCAACTGGGATGTCTGCTACTGCAAATTTCAAATTGATGCAGTGATGTTCAAAACAAATATAAGCCTTAGGAACTTCATACTTGAGCGTTTTATTCCCCAATCCTACAACATTTCTTTTTGCACAAACCCAATATTTTGTTGGTATCACTTTCTTATTTAAAATGTTCACATCAGCTCCTGAGTCAAGGAGTGTTGTGAGTTCAAACATTTCACCCTTTATGCAAATGTTCACTTTTACATGATATTGTTGGTAGGAGATAGCTAGAATTCTCATTTCCTGAAATCCAATGACAGGGTCTTTCTTTCCTTCAACAATTTGAAGATTTGGGTTAAGATTTTTGGCATATTTTGATGTGTCCCATGAATGAGAATTTTCCTCTACAGCTTGCTTTCCTTTATTTATTTCAGCAATTTTGGATTTCAAGGCAGAGATTTCAGATTTAATATTATGAATTTCTCTACTCACTTCCCCCAAGGTGAGTGAATGCACCTTGTCTGGCCTCTCTTGATGTCTCTGGAAGGACCTAGTATTCCTTTCAAAAGAAGCATCAACAAATAATGGCTTTTTACCTGAATTTCTGGAAGAACTGGATTTAAGCTGGTCCATGAATGCCTCTGTTAGCCAACTCTTCATTTCTCCATCTTCCATTGCTCGAACCTGAGAAATAATTTTTATCTCATCTTCTTCTGTGGCAGCCATTAAGGTTTTCTCCTTCTGTGGTCTGAAGGACATTTCTTCAGAACTGGGATCACTGTATGATTCTGAATTAGGATCACAATGCATCTGACAAGCACATTCTTCCGGTTCAGGACAAGAACAGGATGTCATTTCAGAATTTGAACAGTCTTGCATGTGTGCTTGTAATTCTTCTTAAGGCGAAGAACTAAAGGAATCAAAAGATGATTCCTCCAGTTGTTGCTGCTAGATTTGGTCTTTAATTACCACATTTGGGCAGTGTTCTGTCTTGTGAGTGCATGAACCACACTTCATGCATTGTATTTGTCCCTCTTGCTTGATATTTTTACCTCTCTTAAAAGAGGCTTGGGATTTCTTCCCTCTGTTTTTCTTAGATTCTTCTCCTTCTGGACATCTTAAGGATGTATGTCCAGTCTTGCCACACAACCAACAAGTGAGATTGTTCCATTTCTCTTGTTTGTATGTATGTAAATGAATGTCAGAGGGTCTATAATAATGTGTCTTAGGGACATACCTATAGTAGCCCTTCCTAGCTTTAGAGGAGTGACTTTTATGCCGCTGAGAATACTTTCTTCAATCTTTGTAGCCTTTTACATTGTGTTTATACTCCTTTTTAGCCGGTTTCATTGTTTTTCTTCATTTGACCAAAGGGTCATCAACTGTAAGTCCATATTTACTGCAAATGGACTTCTTGTCTAGGAGCTTTGAAAGTTTTTCCAAAGATTTGTTTACTTTGGAACTTGTGCATAAGCTCACTAATGTTTTTGTAATGTGAGAATAAATCTCACCCCGTGTATATGATTCAAATGGCAATTGGAAAACTTCTTGCAACCTGATACAATCAACAAATCTAGATGGAAGAGTAGCAAGATATACCTGTTTCCATAACAGATTCTTTGAATCTTTCATTTCATAGATTCTTTGCATCCAATCCCTGTGAAAGTCTTCATATTGTGACATCTTGTGACATTTGAGATTCATGAGGATGACTTCATGCTTATCTGCAATCTCTGTTTCACTGCCACACCAATGTTCTAAGATCATGGAGGTTAAAGCTCCAATCATGTTTCTTATAGTTGAGCCATCTGAATTGTGAATCACATCTCCTACTTCATTTTTAAGCACTTTTGCTTCCATTTTTATCAGCAATTTTGGAGACGATTCAGTCTCCCACCACCTGAGCAATGTTCCTGTAAAACACTGAATAATACTCTTGCATGCTTCTATCTCACTTTTTCCTAGACACATGAGTTTATATTCTGTGAACATCATATCAATTAATTTTCTAATCTGACCAACACTCAGACTATCAATATTCCACTCTCTATGTGATTCAGGGAAAAATGTATGAGCTTCAGGAAGCTTACCTTTGCCTTCAAGATTAGGTGTAGGATATTTATTTAACCTACTTTCAAGAGGTTCATATATGGGAAAGATCTGAGACTCAGATTCTTTGTTATCATCTTCTTCTTCCTTAAATAAGGAAGCAATGGTGACTTTTTCTGTAGCCTCTGGCTCTTCTTCTGAAGATGTGGCTACTTCTTTGGGGAATAGTGTTGGGAACCTATTGATTGGTTTAATAGGATCCTGAATCTTTATATTTCTTTTGTAGAGAAAAGAGGTAGGAACTGGTTTATCTGTTTTTGACAGACTTATCTTTTCAACCTTTTCAATTAAACCAGATATCAGATCTATGTGATCTACTATTTTTTTTCTTCCACTTCCTCTATTTTGTTTAAAGATTCTTTGGCATAACATCTAACAACAGATGAAGTATACTATACATCATTGAGGTTTCCGTTAACCTCATTTAGTGAGACTTGAACAGTATCAAACTATTCCTTTATTTCTACAGTCTTTGTTGTATTTATCTCCAGACCCTTTATTGTTGTATTTGTCCAGTTGATTTGTTCACTGGATTTTTGAATCCTTCCATCTATGCCTAGAGCATTATCATCATTTTGAACCAAAGGAATTACCTTTGCTGCATTTTTAGTTTCTTCGATGATAATTCCTTTGTATGAGGACAAGTAGATGGTGTCTCTATTCTACTACCATCTAGGGTTGTCCAAGCATGTTTGGTGGATGAGGAAGAAGATGATCCTGTCAACACAACTTCAGGGGAAACATTTTTCTTCCATTCATAAAAGGAAATCCAAGAATTTGTAATTTCCATATAATGTTTCCAATCTTCCGCTAATCTCTTCTTCTCCTTAATAGTATGACTTAGGCCAAACTACTCAGCTTCTGGATTGGTAAATAAGTCCCAGTTTAACATGGCTTTCATCCATTTAGAAATTATTTCTCATTTCAAACAGCCATTCATCAGAGTAAAGAACTTGTGAATTTCCATGACTGCAGGCTTTTTACAGTCATCTGGAACAGGACCAAATCTACATGAAGGAATCATGCCTTTTGCTTGCTCAAGATAACCTAATCCATATTTGGGCTTGGCTGACCTCATTACACTGAACATTTATGTCAATCTAGGATCTTCTCCTTCTAAAGTGATAATCTCATGCATCATTAGAACATGGTCAGACTTTGGCTCATGAGGAAAAAGGATGTCTGAACATTTTAGGTTAGGGCATGGATTGACTGATGTAGAAGGAGGAGCTTCACTAGTTCTTGGATAGTAATTCTCGTGAATGACAAATTTAGCAAGGGTACATAAATTTATAGCAGCTTTACATTCAGGACGTAACTTCTAGGGAATTGAAATTGACTAGCTGGGCAAATTCAAACAAAGAAATATGTTTACAAGAAATTGAGCTAGAACAAGCGGTATCAACAGTGGATGGATCTCTATAAAATTTGGAACTTTTGCAAGCTCTTTCAATTCCTCTGTAATCAATAATAGATCTTCTAGGGAAAGACAAAACAGCATAGGATTGGTTCTCTTGGATATCAGCAGAGGTCATTCTTTTAAGTGTTGGAGGCTTGGGATTAGAAACTACCCAGTGTTTAGGGAATGTAAGATCTTCCCATCGAATTGTCTGATGTTCTATTTTCTGATTCTTTGAATCCATTAGAAAAACGACACTTGCTTTTGAATCCTGACTAGGTGTATGGTGTATGGTTGGCCATGAGGTATTTGTGTGCCGAAAACATCCTCTGGATTGTATGGCTATGTTATGTCTTTTCTGGTGCATATCAAACCCTAAAGTTTGGATCTGTAACTACAGGATTTGATCTATTCTTTTGTCAAAGACATAGACTGAAAAATTAGGATAACAGTCAAAGTATATTGGGCCATGCGACAGAGGGGAAACTATACCTCCTATTAAGGAATCGGTATACTTATTATGAGTAAGATCTCAGACTGTGGCTAGCACAATAGTATTTAAACCTTGATGAGTCAAAGGGTTGATCCTGATCCTTATGCATCCCAAGTGCAAATATTTTGTTTTTAACCTTTTAGCTTCAGCCTGTAATGTTTTTGGATCCAGAAGAGGAATAGACTGAATATTGTCAGAATTCTCCTGAATCTTACTAATAGACTCCTTTATACTAATTCTAGTGGCAGCTTTTAAATGGAATATAGACAAATCATCATAAACTTCTGATGCAGAGATACTAGGTAATTGCCATCGAGCAGATGGTTGTGGCTCTTCATGTTCAAGTTTCTTGATTTAAGACTCGACTAGTACTTGATGCAAACATATCCCTAAGGGGATTTTCTGTAGTGGATGACTCTTTGTCTTCTAATTCATGGAAGGATACAGACTTCCTGAATGGATCCATTAATATGAGAGATGATTTAGAATACTAACCTCTTGAACCAGACGTTACTGGCTTTAATGTATATATGAATCCACACTCACCGCAACAACCATAATCAGCTCGGTCTTGAACGTAGGGATGAGAGCCAATGTACATGCATATTTTTTATGTTGCGGGGATGTACGCACTAGAAGATTGGAAAATTCATGCCATTCAAGGTTCAATTCCAATGCAGGAGGAGATTGAAACGTGTTGTCTTCAACCAACATAGTTCCAACACCCTTTTTAAGGCAACTCAATGCATACCACAACCATTTACCATGACTTTCAACAATATTTAGCGCGGGATTAAATTCAACAATGAACCGCACAGTTCAACCAAAATTATGAGGAATATGTTTCCAACGCATGGCAGAACCAAAACTGGCGCTTACAGTCAGCTCCAAGGGATTTGAATTCACAGAATCTTGTAGAGAATATGGAAGAGAAAAAAATGAGGGCAATGGCAAGAGTTACAGGCTAATTTTGGGAGTTGGTTCTGATACCATGCTAGGCTAGGAGGCCAAGAGTAACTCCGCGAATGTAATTGTGTATTTGCATTAAGAGATCATTGATAAATACATTGAATGGAGACCCTTGGAATTCAAATTCCAGTGTCTCTTCACCTTCTTTATTTTTTTTATTTACAAAGATACATAATTCTCCTAATCACAAAGATTAGGTGTCAACATATATCAAAGTTAACTTGTACCTTGAAGTGTGTCGCACCTTTAAATTTATTGTTTGTTGAAGGTTCCTTGACCATTGTTGGCATTTGTTGAAGTATCTGGGTGAAATTTTCCATCGTTTCATTCCTTTTTCGCATGAGCGCTTCCTTGAGTAACAACTTAATAGGATCTCCTACTCGATCATCTATGTTTTCTTCTTCCATAAGAGGCCACTTAGGTTTGCAATGGAAATTTCTCCCAAGTGAAACTAGATCAAGACCCAACTCTTTGTACCATAACTTCATCTGGGACATGCACTGAGAAACAACAAGGAGCAGATTGCTTTGATACCATTGATCCATGTCATATAAGAAATGAAATGAAATGTGGTAACATAAATAGAACACACATGGAGAAATATAACAGGTATTACAATAATGTAGTGAAAATCAAACTTCTATTAATAAATGAAATACAAAATATCGTAGAACATAGACTGTCTAAAATGGTGGTAATTATGTCTTAACAGAGAGAGTTGCCATCTACATGCATCTGTGAAAGTTATTACAAGATGTTGAGAGAATGGCATTTTTAACTTAAAGAAAGAACGATAGAGGTCCAAAACCCTGACCCTAGACGACAAAACACTATAATATTTGCAGGCCTTGATGGAGTTAGTTGGTACATCAAATTCCTAAGTTCGCGCCTTTTGCATATGATCTTTGTTGGGTGTAGAGAAATATAACAGGTATTACGATAATGTAGTGAAAATAAAACTTCTATTAATAAATGAAATACAAAATATCGTAGCACATAGACTGTCTAAAATGGTGGTAATTATGTTTTAACAGAGAGAGTTGCCATCTACATGCATCTGTAAAAGTTATTACAAGATGTTGAGAGAATGGCCTTTTTAACTTAAAGAAAGAACGATAGAGGTCCAAAACCATGACCCTAAACAACAAAACACTATAATATTTGTAGGCCTTGATGGAGTTAGTTGGTACATCAAATTCCTAAGTTCACACCTTTTGCATATGATCTTTGTTGGGTGCATTTGGTAGCTCATCGAAATGGTCTAGTCGAGAACTACAAATTATGACTAGGCCCTAAGCCAAAGAATAAGTCTATTTCCTAGACCCCAACTACATAAAAATAATAATAATAATAATAATAATAAATAAATAAATAAAATTTAGAGCATCAAACGGCCGTGAAAGTTCAAGACCCAAGAAATTGCAAAAAAATTGCCAAAATGGAAAACTATGCTTTTAGCCAGTGGAGTAGGTGGATGCCCTTTGATATCCGCCTAGATCAGAGGGTTTATTCCTCTTTATATTTTTGGATCTTTAAATTACTATTTATTGCATATGCATGCAAATTATAATTATGCAGAAAATAGAGAACAACAAAATAAAAACTCACAAACCATAATGGACACAACATATATTCTCGGAAACCCGTTCGAGGAAAAACCTAGCTAGAAAGTGAGGTTGTTTTGCTCTCGTTCTCTACATAGAAAATGGATGCAAATACAAGGAATGCATGAGGTCCATGAGATACTACAGTGCACAAATGCTCTATTTGTGCTCTCTCCCTATCCCTCTCAGCTACTCTGCTCATCTATGAAACATGCTACATTCGAAATGAATGGAACCCAATTTTCTCCTAGTGGCCCATTATAACACAGCTCGATAACCTACTAGTGGTTAGGTTTGACTCCTTCAACTCTTATCGAGACTTACAATATGGAATCTTCTAGAGTCTTCTTCATAATGATCATATGGCTAGCCCCTTTTCCATAAATAATTGGGTTAAGTGTGACATCCTTTTGAATTATAGTAGTCAAAACAGGAAGTTGAACTTCTGAGTGACATAACTTTTACATATAGACTCTGATTGAGGTGATTCTTGCGTCGTTGGAAAAGTGTCTATATGTATAATATGAAAAATAGGGTTGCACTAAATAGGTGATTTTTTCTCCCAAAAATGTCATTTGATGCCTCAAAATTCTCCTAGAAGGTTTCAAACCCCAATTTTCCAAACTGTGTCCCACTGGTAAAAATGGTCTTGTGAGCTTATTCCTCCACTTTTTCACTTTGAGGTAATCGAGATGGATGACAACTAATATAATGATCCAATTTGAATCGAAAAAATACTTTAAGAATGTCTAATTCTAAATTTTATTGCTTAGCCTTTTTACACTATAAAAAAATATCTCTAAATAATATTCGAGGCTTTCATTTTATTTCTATTGCATTTAAACATTTATTCAATAAAATCTTTATTTATACAAAAATCTTTATTTTTTTCAAAAAAATATTTGATACATTTCATCCCAAATTTTAATATTATTGGTTACCAATCTCATACACCAACGTAATGTTGCATCCTTAAGATTAGTTGGCAACAACTTTAAATAATGGAAGTTGTGTTATCTTCTTTCTTCTTTCTGCAAGCTAAATCGCTGACTATTCTGACAGGCCAAGTGTTCATTTGTGGAATACTATGTTTTTCTATCTTATTTAGAAAATTTTGTACAGATTGGTCCAACTTTCTCAAGCACTCATGATATACTATTTGTCCATTATACATATTATATAATATAATTAAGTTTTTTTCGCTTTGGTATTTAAAAAAAAAAACAAAAACATAATAAGTCAAATTCAAAAGGAAATATTTGTGTCTTTTCAATTGCCTTATCATGGAAATTATGAAATATTGATGAAGAAATGGTTTTCATTATAATAATCATAAATACAACATAATACGTAAAATTCAAAAAAAAATGTTTATGGGTTTTCAATTGCCCTACCATATCATGGAAATTAGGAAATATTAATCAAGAAATGTTTTTCATTTGAACATTTACTATTGGATCGAAAATTGGAAAACCAAATTCTTCTTGTAATTTTGATGTTTCCCTGACTTATCGTTCTTCTCCTCCCTCTCATCAAACATGTTTCCTTGAACAAATACTTCTAATGGAATGGAATATTTGGGTTCTTGCGCATTTTTTTTGGAAATGGTATTTTCAATGTTTGATTAAGAATCAATTATTGTATAAGATTTATGTGTGAAGTAGATGTTTTTAAAAATTTTGTAGGTTGTGCACGAGTTTCTTTTTCCTTTATAAAAATATAGGATCTTTTCTGCACTTTCTCTTTTTGCAATTTTCCCTATAGTGCATGGTGTGGTTCGTATTGCATCATGAGTTGAGTCACATGGAATGAAGGGTTGCTGAAAAAACATTAACCATATTGAAATTTACAAAGGGTAAACATTCATCAAATCCAACTTTATAAATACATCAAAACTACAACAAAAATAAAAACTATAACATAAATAATTAATTAATTAAAAAGTAATTAACCAATGAAATTGTTACATGTGACCCCTTTGTTCAGAGTTGTTTAGAACGGATGTTACCAAAAATAGCTTAACTCAACACAATTTTTTAAATTGAAATGTGTGGAAAACATGAATCATTATCTTTGTATTGTATTGACTTGTACAGGGTTTTAGCCATCTGAAAATGAATTTTCGGAGATATTGATTTTTATTAATGTTTAATAATATTGTTTATATAGTATTTATTTTTTACTAAAATAGTTGTTATTTTTTTGTGTGGTAATAATTTGCTTAAAGAGTGGTTGCATAAAATCTATAAATCAATCTTTGAGGTGATTTTGTAATCAGAGTTGTGTTGATGTGGTCCAATATGTCATTATGAAATTTTTGTTCACCTAGGCTTTAATTAATGTGTGTTGCTTATCCATTTACTTTAAAGTATGATCGGTATGGTTGATCAATGATGAGCACATATCCATCTCCATATCATTTATAATCTCTTCCAAGTAGTAGTTTCTCCTCCATATATTTGCAACCATAGAAAATGATGAATCTTCACAGAGTGCTATAGATGTGGTCCAATATGTCATCATGAAATTCTTGTTGACCTAGGCTTTCACTGATCAATGTTGCTTATCTATTTACTCTAAAGCTTGGTTAATGAGCACATATTCATCTCCATATCATTTATAATCTTGAATGTTACTTATCTATTTACTCTAAAACTTGGTTGATGAGCACATATTCATCTCCATATCATTTATAATCTCCTCCAAGTAGTAGTTTTGCCTCTATATATTTGCAACCATAAAAAATATGAATCTTCACAAATTACTATAAAATATATAGTCACTACAAAATTAGCTCCTAGAACCACTTATTAATTTAAATGATTTATTCCCTAAATTATAATTTAAAAAGTGAAAGCTATATAAAAATATGCAATTTACTATATAATTATTTCTTACTATCTTATCTCATAGATAATATGCCTTATAATAAAATAAAGTGAAAATATATATAAAACATTATATAAATAACAAAATGCTAAAAATAAACTTAGAACAAATATTAGTTACAAAAAATTCTTTAA
>APFE030113526.1:0-26504 GCA_000404065.3 Pinus taeda | reverse complement strand
ATATATAGATATATATAACAGAATATCTAATAATCTACTCGATTAAATTTATTTATATAAAATTCAACTGAAACAACACTTTGGAGGCTCAGCTTTACATCACCTACTGATGTGACCCAGCGCACGCTCCCACGTAGCCTTGGCTTTACACCTGTTACGGGCTTTATGACGTGGTGTGTTTGATTGTTGTTTTCGGCGGTTGTATGCAATATGGATAATAGATATTTTGTTTGGAAACTGGGAATGATTTAATGTGTTAATAAATGTTCACTTACGATCCTCGAGCCTAATTCCCTCTGTTTGGTCTTTGCCCAAAATCCTTTTGCTTTCTGGTCATTCGCGATTGTTCTGTTCTGCCGTGCGGCACTGCAAGGGTTTGTTTGTCACACTATATGGTTTTTGCTCCGATGCATATGGCAATCTCTGGTTTTTCTTTGGGTATGGTTGTAAGTGAATGCCGGCCTTCCAATATTGTTGGTGTGGTTGTCAATGGACTTCTCCTGTGGCACGAGTCTGTCTTGGCTCTGGAGGTGCGCTTGCTCGAACTCTTTTCACACAGTAAGTTTCTTCACCTCGTTTTGTCGTTCTTCTGCGGTTTGGTTTTGGAATCTGGTCTCTCGTCCGATGATTGTCACTTGTTGTTGTTGTTATTGCCCTTTGTCTCTGCTAAGGTATGTAAGTCGGTTAACTTCTGGTGCCCATGAACTCAGGTGACAGCGTGATGGTCTTCCACAGCTACAAACCAAGTAAATAGTTCCTTCCTTGATTTAGTTTGACCCTCCTCTGGTATTGATACTGACCAAGCCTGCTCCTTCTGTCTCAGGCTCCTTTGATTCGGCGGTGGCTCTGTCCCGCAAGCCCATTGGTCCAGTCGCACTCAAGTCCGTTATATTTTCCCTCTGCTCATATTCTGCTTCGTTTTCAGGTCTCACTATACAGGTATGCTAACTGAACTTTGTTTGGTTTGTACAGGTCTAGGGTTTGTCACTTGTCGTCTGGTAGTCGTATTCAATCTAAGTCGCTTTCAAAGATGGAGCTTAAGTTTGATTTCAATTCATGTTTTGGTTGGTTGTCCCTTTTGGGTTAAAAATGATCCCTGTTATCAAACCCTGGGCTAGGGTTTGTCCATTCGGTGGACGCTGGCACTGATTTTTGGTTTATAAACGAATGTAATATGTATGTGACTTGAACAACAATATGAATACAAATTTCTTGACTTCTATTTGCTTATGAAAATATAGAGGGTTCGTCCGAAATTATCTTGGTTATGTTTTGTTTTCTCCGGCACTCTGTTTCGATATTATCTCCTCGGTGGTCTCGTTGTGTTTTACTGTTCTGGTTGCGATTTCGACTCGCTTGCTCTTCGTTTTGGACTATGGTTGTATTTGCGTGTTCGACAGTGTTTTCTGTTCGATGAGGACAAAGGAAACCTGACTTACAGTGGTCGTTTCCTGTCTGCTAGCATTATATTAACAGTTCAATAAAGTAGTACAGTATGTAGGAAATGACACAGATGGACAGGTTAGAAAAAAACGTTCTGTCTCTGTTTATTTCTTGATTCTGAAAATGCTGAACCTTTTCCCTGTTTTACATTGCTATATTTATACATCTTTTGTTTACAGTTAATTGAAACTGTAATTGCTTTCAGTTGAACAGAAATAATATAGTTGTTCAACTTCTAGCTCTCAATTCGGTTTACATGACAAGATCTTCATTTAGACAATTTTGTCTTTTCCTCTTTAAGTTGACAGAACGATTATTAAGTTGTTGTTTATTATTGTCGGACAAAAAACAACCCTAACCGACTATTAACTTTGACTAACACAGCAATTAAAAGTAAAACAAATAAAATCCTATCTTATGTCCTGATAAACTAAACATAAAAAACAATCCAAATACTCAAACAACTTTCCAACCTGGCGAAGACTTCACCCAGTCATGGTGAGCTAGATGCTCTTGCATCAAGCTCCCGGGGCAAAAAGAAATCATGGCTCCATTCCATGAGCTTCTCGACTGAAGAACCTGTCTGTTCAATCTGCTTGGCATCAAGCCATGAACTTTCCTCAATAGGACGGTTCTTCCACTTGACCAAGTATTGCACATACTCCTTCCACCGAGTTCGTTTAACCACCTGAGTGTCAAGAATGCTTTCGATCTCGGGAGGTTGAACGTAAGGCATCTGTCTCTTCCAAGCTTCTCCTCCATCCTGGGTATTCCGTGTGGGTTGCGTGGTTCCATCTTCTTCCTTCTCTTCTGGGTCAGCCGTGTAGGGGAACAGGTCAACTATGTTAAAGATAGGTGAAATGCCTATTCCGGGTGGCAACTGTATCTCGTAGGCATTTGTCGAAAATTTTCGAAGGACTTTGCAGGGTCCTATCTTCTTATACTTCAATTTATTGTACGTACCCTTAGGAAAGTGTTATTTGCACAAATGCGCGAGGACTTCATCCCCCACGTTAAACTGCACTTCCCTTCTCTTCAAATCTGCTTGTTGTTTATACTTTAAGCTTTTGTCCTGCAATTTAATTTTTACTTGTTCATGCAAATCTCACATCGCGTTAGCAAAATCTTCTCCATCTATGCTTCGCCTTTCCTATAGTCCAAGATCCCACAGTTCATGCACTCCGCGAGGATGCATGTCGTACAGGATCTGAAATGGGCTGAAACTTGTGCTGCTATTAGGCGAGTCATTATAAGTGAACGCTGCCTGTGCAAGCGCTCGATTCCACATCCGCGAATTTTCTCCGACCAGGCTTCATAGCAGGTTTCCCAAACTCCTGTTTACAACCTCTGTTTGCCAATCGGTTTGCGGGTATTATGCAGAACCGTAACTTAGCTGTGTGTCCATTTTCTTCCACAAGGTACGCCAAAAGTGTCCCGTGAACTTCACATCCTGTCCGAAAGGATAGTGTTAGCACCTAAATCCGCCCTAGGCTGAAAGAAGGCAAAATTCAGGGTAACCACAAACCACGCTCAGTCTGGTAGCTAGCCCTACCAAAATAGGAGAGGACTCTCTTCGAGTCACACTCAGTGAATAGATAAACGAAAAGGCCTGAGATGACTTACAGTGAACTATTTATCTTAGGATAGTAAGTGAATATGAATAAAAGAAGTGATTTTTATGAATGGCTGTGTTTCTGGGATGATATGGGACCAATGGAGCTCAATGAACAGAGAACTTAATACAAAGGCACGGATTACTTCGTGAGGCAAGATAGGCGGAAAGCCTAGAAATTTAGTTTAAGATGGTGCGGAATGGAGCGATTGATTAAGAGGATGAAAAGGGCATGGACAACATGAATCCTTTTCAACAGAAGAATGAACACTGAACGTGAAATTTTCCCACAGGCAGAGCAATAAAATTGAATTCTACCTTAGCTAACTCATAAAACTTACTGGAAATGAATATGAAATGAACTATGAAACATAACAAGATACATATGAAACATAAGAGACACATTTGCTACACTCACAACCACATGAATCTCATGAAACAGAGCCATTGCCTTTTATTAATCCTCTGTAAAAAATATACAATGCAGAAATAGAGTTTATTTCCCACAGTCTCCCAGAAGTTACAAGCCAACCAACCCTTTGCAAATGGTTTGCATACAATATACAGAATGTGCCATGAAGAGATAGAATGCCCAAGGGTTGGGGAGTTACTCGAATCATCACAAAATGAAGGTGGAGAGCCAAACATCAGCTACAGGTGCAGCGCCACAAACATGACAAATGGCTTGGGTGGCCCTTTGCCTTCCTTTGCCACTTGGATAACTGCCCATCTCGAGTTAAAATACTTTTAAAACCACCTTAGGTGCCGAAAATATGAAGTGTAGATGAGGGGGCCCACTTATGAAAAGTCGGGAAGCGAAATTTCGCGAAACAGAGGCATTTTGGGCCTTTTCTCCTATATGCGTCGCGCCCCTTTCTGTATGCATCGCGCCACTTTGAGGCCAATTTTGAGGCACTTGTAGGAGTCCACAATGTGCCCAAGTGTGCTCATTGGAAAGCTTGTCCTGTCTACTTTCTAACCCAAGTGGAATTTTTGAATTTGGAGCTCATTTGCCCCTCCAAATCTTCATTTTCCCAATACTGCTTCCTGTGTGTCAAAATAGGGGCAGTGAGGCCATTTTTTGGGTGTTTTTGACCTCCTGGAGACTCAAATCATGCCCAAATTTCTTACCCGAGTACCAGTAGTCGTGATTTTTCCTGCTGAATCCAAAAATGCAAACCATTTCTCATTTGGAGCTCCCAATCCTACGCATCGCGCCGGTGGCGCAGCGCATATAGAGAAAAAACATGTGTTTGTGCCAAAAAATTTCCATGCGACCAAAATTGTCCCGAATTTCTTGAAATTTGGGCTGGAGGTTCTCTAAGAGGCACTATGTTGGGACACAGAAGCTTCAGCCAAGATTCGAAGCCGATCTTGCTCTTTTGCCTCTTTTGTTGCTCTGCTCAGTTTGGCCTTCAAGCTCCTTATTCAGGCCTTTGCGCTCAAGTTCCGTGCCCTGTAATGACAAGCCATCCTCCTCAATATGGTTTTGTCCCTGTTGGCCTTCTCCAGTAGTCTTTCCAAGTGTAGATTGACCCGATCTAACCAAGACTCACGGTCGTTGTTGATCTCTTGCTCCAAGGTAGTGAGCTTGATCCTCCTCTGCTAGGCAGCTTGTCGATTTTCACGGATTCTTTGCAGCTCCATGATCGCCTGCTGGTCCTCAAGCTGTTTGTTCCTCTGCTCCAGATACTTGATGACCCATCTGGCCCTCTCCATATTGAGTATCAAGTCTTGGATCTCCGAGTCCTGCTCCTCAATGGTCATCCTAAGTTTGGCATTTTCTGCCTCTGCCTCATCATCCTGAATGAGGATGACATCGGTCTCCTGCACACCTGATGGCCCCTCATCATGCACGGGCTACTTGCCCTTGTCCAATACCTGTGTAGTCGATGTCAGAAGTGAGGCCCCTTCCACCCTGGGTGGAGATAACACTCGCTTTGCTGCTGCAAACAAGTGCCTACTACCTCTCTGATATGTAACAAAAACTGGCATGGTAGTGGTCTCATGGTGCTCATGCTGATGAAAAGGACCACCCAACTCCTGCTCTGGCTTTGATAGTACCTGTGATGTGCTGAAGAAGTCATGGGAGATGAATTCCTCCCAAGCAATGCCCTGCAATCCCAACTGGTGATCTACCAAAATCCGGATAAGAGCAAAGTGAAACACACTGTTAAGCTGCTGCTGAGGGTCTTATGCAGCATGAAGGTGTTCATCCTCTCTAATTCCTGCATATGAAAAACGGGAGTTCATCATCTCACCCGGTAAAGTGCATGAGCAAGCGATGTGATAGGCATACAATTGAGAGAACCTCCCTCACAGCTTGAAGTATTTATGATCATCTCATTGAGCGGAGCATATCATCTTTCAAGTATCTGAAGGAAAGACTCTTGTGAGCTCATTCAGAATCTGGCTTTGATGTAAGGGTCATAGTGTACCTATCCACCTTCTTATTCTTATGACATTGTCTCAACATTTGGTATACCTGTTGCCACTGATTAGCTTGGGTGTCAGTGAAGTGACCGGCCAGATAGACTGACTTCCATGTAGATGAAGGCACAAATAACGGGCCAACTCATGATGAACTCTAGCATTTCCACCCTTTGACAAATTCAAACATGATAGTGCTGAAGCATACATGGCAGCGGGGCATTCTTGTAACTCGTGAGGGTAGTGGGTTCATGCCTGACATGTTTGCCACTTCTTGTGGTGTCTCTAGGAGCCTGTCTTCTGAGATGAGTCACTCTGTGTCTCATCTCAACTCAACGCATGTTTGTGTCATGACTGCAATGTGGACTGTGATTAGGCTGCCCTTTTGATGATGGTGTGAGGCTGGGTGCCTTTGTAATATATGTTACCAAGGGGAACAATGAAACAGGGAGTGTTAGGAAGGGAGTGATGAAATGGGGATAGGGGTTATAAGGAGAAATTTGTTAGGGATATGGGAGGAGTTTGGGTATTTTGATGGGGTAGGGTTTGGGGTTTTGTGTTGACCAAATAGTGGAGGGATAGGGGAGAGGGTTTGGTAGTAGTTTGGGGTAGGGATTTTAGGAAAAATGAGAGAGGGAGGATGGGAAAAGTGATGGGTGAGGGGAAAAGGTGAGTGGAGTGAAACCTTGGCACTAATAAGACATTTAAACAACCCTAGCCATCAATTTCTTGGTGATTTCTTATGGTTGATTTTATACATTTTGGTGGCATTGAAACATCTCTATAAACACCCTATCATTGACAAAATTTGATGAGCAAGTGATTTTAAAGAGCCTACCTCTCAATTTGATAGGCTTCACCAAAATTTGGGAGCGTTTGGGCAATTGTTTTGGCCCTTGTCTGTATGCACCGCGCGCAAAGCCCAGTGCGCCGCACCCTGGGTATGTGTCGCGCCCTTAGAAAAATTGCACTGTGGGCAGGCTGCGCGTGCGTCGTGCCCTCTGTGTGCGTCGCACCCTCTGTGTGCTCCCCGCTCCTGGGGATATGCGTTGCGCCCTCTAAAGCCGCCTCCAAACCGCTTACCAATGCACACTCACGCCTTTCCAACACTTCTCCAAGGCTTGCAATAGCACAATGCCTTTTTTTTTGACAAAAATTTGTATATATAGCCTTGGAAGAGATGGGTTTAGTTTTTGCCTCTTC
This sequence comes from Pinus taeda, assembly GCA_000404065.3. Lineage (NCBI taxonomy): Eukaryota > Viridiplantae > Streptophyta > Pinopsida > Pinales > Pinaceae > Pinus > Pinus taeda. The sequence continues at coordinate 19,816 of APFE030113526.1, read as the reverse complement.
AAAAACCCATTTTTCTAATGTTTGAGTTTTGCACTTTTTCACTGACTTTAAAACGCACTGATTTTCACTTTCCCTTTGAAAATTTTAGCTCAAATGATGAAATTTTTGGCACTCTTTGCAGAGCTTGCATGACAGGACATTTGGCCACGGAAACCATGACTGCATCTGAAAAAATCAACTGGCGACTTTTTTGAAAATTTTGTCATAAATGACACTGTTTGACTTTTCTTCAAAACAGAGATTTGAAGAAGAGTCGGAGTCTATCCGCATGATAATGAAGCTCTTTGAACACATAACTGTGTAAGGGCCTCACGCTGGCCTGCATGGCTTTTCTGGACATGTTCAAAGACCAAATTGATGAATTCCTAGACCTAGACCTCGAAATGACCTTTGTCCTTTAAAGGACCAGACCTTGACTGTCATGAACTTTGATGATTATTGACAAAAGACCTGAGCCAGCAAGATCCAGATATGAGGGGGAATGACTATCATGACCTTCTCCGTCAGATTATGGCACGCCTCTAGCTGAATGCAGCTGGGAGAATGGAGCGGGACACCTAAACATGAAATTCATAAAGAGTTTTGATCTTTGACGGAGGACTGACCAGATCGACTCTAACAGATAGATTTAGGTAATCCATGTAACATAACAATCTCATTGAAAAACAAGTGATCCACGTGGGTGGCATCACTGGTTTTTCTGAAAGGAATAAAATGCGCCATTTTTGAGAATCTATCCACTACTACCATTACCGAGTCGTAACCTCGCTGTGTCTTGGGTAGACCTAAGACGAAGTCCAAGCTGACTAAGTCCCATGGTCTGCCTGGAACATGTAACGGTGTATACAGTCCCGTGTTTTGACTGTGACCCTTTGCTAACTGGCACACTTTGCATCTGGCCACAAATCGTTGTACATCTCTCCGCATCTTTGGCCAAAAGTAGAAATGACTGAGCTGCTTGAGTATCTTTTCCATGCCGAAATGTCCGGCCAAACCTCCATTATGCTTCTCTCGAATAATATTCTCCCTCATCGAGTAGTCAAGTATGCACAGCTATCCTCCCTTAAACAGCGACTTCTCCTGCAGATTTTAGTCCAACCAAGGACTATTATCTCTCACTAAGGTATTCTGACATGCCTCATAGGCCTCCTTAAAATCTGTATCAATCTGGTATAAGTCTTGTAAGTGCTCAAAACCCAGCACCTGCACAGTGCTTTCCTACAGAAGTAGAGCTTTCCTACTTAGCGCATCCGCCACCTTGTTGGCCTGCCCGCTAATATGCTTCAATACGAAGTTGAAACTCTGCAAATACTCCACCCATTTGGCGTGTTTATGGTTCAGCTTGTGCTGTTGCATTACATACTGTAGTGCAGAAGTATCTGAAAACAACATAAATTCATTTCGCAATAGATAATGCCTCCAGTGTTTTAATGCCTGTATAACAACATAGAACTCCTTATCATACGATGAATATTTCTGTCAACTTTCATTCGGCTTCTCATTGAAAAACGATACAGGCTTATCCTCCTGGCTGAGTACAGCTCTAATTGTTGTCCCGCTAGCATCACAGCAAACCTGAAATAACTTCTTGAAATCCGGCAATCTCAGGATCGAACTCTTAGTGATCTTTCTCTTTAACAACTGAAAACTTCTCTCTACTGCCTCTGTCCATCGAAAAGGTTGGTTGGCCTTTTTAAATGTGTCCAACATAGGGGCACAAATTTCGCTAAAATTATTTATGAATTTTCTGTAAAAACTCGCTAATCCGTGAAAGCTACGTACCTCGAATAAGTTTTTCGGAGATGGCCAATTCACTATCACTGCCACCTTCTCCAGATCCATCTTCAGTTCGTTCTCAGCTATTACAAAACCCAAATAAATCAATTCCTTCTGCAGAAAGGTACATTTCTTCAAATTTATTAGCAATTTATTCTGCTGTAATTTTTCCAGCACTTCCCATACGTGTTGAAGGTGTTCTTCCCTTGTCCTGCTGAAAATAAGTATGTCATCCAAGTATACTATCACAAACTTCCCGATGTACTCCTTCAGCATCTCGTTCATTAACCTCATGAATGTATTGGGCGCATTGCTCAGCCCAAATGGCATGACCATCCATTCGTACAGCCCCTCATTTGTCTTAAAGGCTGTCTTCCATTCGTCCCCCTCTCGTATCTGAATCTGATGGTACCCGCTCTTCAAGTCTATCTTAGAGAAATATGCTACCCCGCTTAAACAATCCATCATATCATCCACCCGTGGTAGTGGGAACCTGTACTGGATGGTGATTTTGTTGATGGCCCTTGAGTCGGTGCACATCTGCCACTCTCCTCCCTTCTTGGGAGTGAGAACCGTTGGAACTAAACAAGGGCTTAAGCTTTCCCTTATCAACCCCTTGTCCAACAGTTCTTGCACCTGCTTCCTAATCTCTTCATTATCTTTGGGGCTCATTCGGTATGCCGCTTTGTTCGGCAAACTGGCTCCAGGTATGAAGTCAATATGATGACTTATGCTGCTTATGGGGGGTAATTTGTCTGGCAAGTCATATACAACTATGTCCGTAAATTCCTGCAACATTTGTTGGATTTTTGTAGGTAAATCTGATACCTCTGTTTGCAACAACATTGTCCTTGCTTTCTTTACAACTGCGTAACCTATCTCACTGTCCTAAACCTGTTTCAGAAACTGTTTTCCGCTAACCAACAATGTTCTTGGTTCACTTGTCTCTAGTGTCCCTTCTTCCTTGACGGGCACAAGCGTATGTTTGATTCCATCCTTAACAAATTTATAACAGTTCGTCAATCCACCGTGTACCACTTTCTTGTCGTACTGCCAAGGCCTGCCTAGCAGTATGTGACATACATCCATCGGCATGATGTCACAAACAACTTTATCCTTATATCTGCCTATTTGAAACTCCACCTCGCACTGTTCATCCACCAGCAACTGATGCCCTTTTTGCAGCGATGAAACTCTGTAAGGGTTAGGATGTTTCAAGCGCTTCAACTCCAATTTTTCTACCATCTCTATGGACACTAAATTATCAGTACTACCACTGTCAATAATTAACTTACAACACTTACCTCGTGACTTAAAAATAGTTCTAAACAAAGCCTTTCACAGCGTCTGTTCGGTGATCTCCTCGACTGGTTTTAACAACACCTTGTGCAGCACCAGAGCTTCCCCTGTCTCTGGAGCATTTTCTGCTTATTGGGGAGGTGTTGCTGCTTCCTCTGGTTGTGCCACATATGCACCCCGCTGTCCAACTTGATCTGCTTCTGGACACTCAAACAATCGGTGTCCCCATTTGTGACACCTATAACACTAATAACCAGCCCCTCTACCTCGGCCATTTCCCTTGCCTCGCTGGGATGACCTACCGCCTCTCACGCTATCACCTTTGTCTGCCTTCCTCATTGCTACTAGCAATCCGGCCTCTGCCATATGACTAGCCTTTTCCCCTGCCGGCTCATCATCCTCTCCGGGCATTCTACCTTCTAGTAATTTTCTCTTCAACTTTCATCGCACTCTGATACGCTTCCTCAGTGTTCTTCGAAGACAAAATACTGATTTCATCTAAAATATCTAACCTTAACCCATTAACATACCTGGCTGTTCTTTCTGAGATATCTTCTGTATATCCGGCTCGCAAATTCACTCGATAGAACTCTTCCATATACTCCCTCACCGTCAATCCTTTCTGTTTCAGATTTTGTACCTGCCTGTGTAGTGCAATTTGATAGTCCTTCGGCAAAAATCTGCCCTTTAACTTGGCCACCATCCTTGACCAGGTTTTAATCGACAACTTGTTCAATCTTTTCCTCTCATTCTGGACACTATCCCACCACAGGGCTGCTTGTCCCTTCAATTTCATCCCAGCGAACCTAACTCTGCAGTCTTCGCTGACTTCCTCACACTTGAAATACTTATCCATCTCGCTGATCCAATCCAATAAAACCTCGATAGACAAATTATCATCATAGGTTGGGAGTTCTGGCTTGGGTTTACTGCTTGCCACTAAAACAGATCTCAACAATCTCACTTATGGGGTCTCGCCCTCTTGTCCATTTGTTGCAGCTTCAGGTTCCTCTTCACTGTCATCGCCTATTTCTGGATCTCTTCGTCTCCCTGCCTCTACTGCCTTCAATCGGGAAGCAAGAATTCTAATCTCCTCTCTCAGTCCTTCCTCTGCCAATCTTCGAGCACCTCTGCCACGACCCCGCCTTCCTCTCTCCATTCCTCCAACTAACATAAACAACTGCTCTGCTACCAATTTGATGTGACCTAGCCCACGCTCCCACATAGCCTTGGCTTTACACCTGTTACGGGCTTTATGACGTGGTGTGTTTGGTTGTTGTTTTCGGCGATTGTATGCAATATGGATAATAGATATTTTGTTTGGCAACTGGGAATGATTTAATGCGTTAATAAATGTTCACTACGATCCTCGGGCCTGGTTCCCTCCGTTTGGTCTTTGCCCAAAATCCTTTTGCTTTCTGGTCAGTTGCGATTGTTATGTTCTGTCGTGCGGCACTGCGAGGGTTTGTTTGTCACACTGTATGGTTTTTGCTCCGGCGCATATGGCAATCTCTAGTTTTTCTTTGGGTATGGCTATAAGTGAATGCCGACCTTCCAATCTCTTTGGTGCGGTTGTCAATGGACTTCTCCTGTGGCACGAGTCTATCTTGGCTCTGGAGGTGCGCTTGCTCGAACTCTTTTCACACAGTAAGTTTCTTGACCTCGTTTTTTCGTTCTTCTGCGGTTTGGTTTTGGAATCTGGTCTCCCGTCTGATGATTGTCACTTGTTGTTGTTGTTATTGCCCTTTGTCTCTGCTACGGTATGTAAGTCGGTTAACTTTTGGTGCCCATGAACTCAGGTGACAGCATGATGGTCTTCCGCGACTACAAACCAGGTAAATAGTTCCTTCCTTGATTTAGCTTGACCCTCCTCTGGTATTGATACTGACCAAGCCTGCTCCTTCTGTCTCAGGCTCCTTTGATTCGACGGTGGCTCTGTCCCGCAAGCCCCTTGGTCCAGTTGCACCCAGGTCCGTTATATTTTCCCTCTGCTCATATTCTACTTCGTTTTCAGGTCTCACTATACAGGTATGCTAACTGAACTTTGTTTGGTTTGTGCAGGTCTATGGTTCGACCTGGGTACGCGGATTTCTCACGGTTCGGTCTTCAAACGTGGCAACCCTCTGCCGGTAGGCTCTGGCTCTTAAAGCTCGTCAATTTACAGTTAGGGTCTTTGAGTCTCTGTAGGGTTTGTCACTTGTCGTCTGGTAGTCGTATTTAATCTAAGTCGCTTTCAAAGATGGAGCTTAAGTCTGGTTTCAATTCATGTTTTGGTTGGCTATCCCTTTTAGGTTAAAAATGATCCCTGTTATCAAACCCTGGGCTAGGGTTTGTCCATTCGGTGGATGCTGGCACTGATTTTTGGTTTATAAACGAATGTAATATGTATGTGACTTGAACAACAGCAATATGAATACAATTTTGTTGACCTCTGTTTGCTTATGAAAATATAGAGGGTTCGTCCGAAATTATCTTGGTTATGTTCTGTTTTCTCTGGCACTCTGTTTTGATAGTATCTCCTCGATGGTCTTGCTGTGTTTTACTGTTCTAGCTGCGATTTCGACTCGCTTGTTCTTCGTTTTGGACTATGGTTGTATTTGCGTGTTCGACAGTGTTTTCTATTTGATGAGGACAAAGGAAACCCGACCTACAGTGGTCGTTTCCTGTCTGCTAGCATTATATTAGTAGTTCAATAAATGAAAATAAAGTAGTACATTATGTAGGCAATGACACAGATGGACAGGGTAGAAAAAATGTTCTGTCTCTGTTTATTTCTCGATTCTGAAAACGCTGAGCCTTTTCCCTTTTTTACATTGCTATATTTATAGATCTTTTGTTTACACTTAATTGAAACTGTAATTGCTTTTAGTTGAACAGAAATAATATAGTTGTGCAACTTCTAGCTCTCAGTTCGGTTTACATGACAAGATCTTCATTTAGACAATTTTGTCTTTTCCTCTTTAAGTTGACAGAACGATTATTAAACTGTTGTTTATTACTTTCAGACAAATAACAACCCTAACCGACTATTAACTTTGACTAACAAAGCGATTAAAAGTAAAACAAAATAAAATCCTATCTCATGTTGTGATAAACTAAACATAACTCAAACAACTTTCCAACCTAGCAGAGACTTCACCCAGTCATGGTGAGTTGAATGCTCCTACATCACCTACCCCACTATTATCTTTAATTAAATGAAAAAAATAATCACCGCATAAAATAAGAGCATATAAAACATAAAATTTAAAGGTTCATATATAAATAAAATAAACTAAGTGATCATGAATAAAATAATCCGTATAAAGCAAGTTTTATAGAGCAGGTGCGTAAAAACTATAAAGCTTTTGCGTCGGGTATGAGCAAAAAAATACAAGCAAAACAATTTGCATCACCCGAGAATGTCGGTGAAGAAAAAAAACAGCGAAACACAAACAGCGTGCGTTCTACGACATCAGACAAAATAAAACAATGGAAATCATGCAATCACCTGATTCACTCAAAATAATATATATATATATATATATGTAGTAGCCGTACAAAATGCGGGTGGGGTGGGAATTGATTATTATGTAGGAAGTTTCGTGGTGACCTTCGTAGTGTTAAAGGCCTTATAAAAACACGTCGGCGTTTATTTGTCTGCATTGTTTGATTCATATATCCTTCGTATTTACAATTCACAAATTTCGGCCCATCCATTTTCATGTATCGCCAACCTAATTTATTAAGTGAATGGGAGGTTATATATTAATCCATAACAAACTGGATTCCTAAATCGGGCTGCCCTTGCAGAGTCGCTTCTCAAACAAAAATAGACGAATAGCTTATACGTTACCTCACATTTGGTTGCTTTGAATTTTATGATCTGAAGTGGCAGAACAAATATTTGATATATTTGCAGTGCCTTGCAATAATTTGATAATAATGTATTTTCCACAGCTTGTTAGTTGCATAAAGGGAGGCCTCACATCTGCAGATTGCTCACAGCCGCGTCTTTCCATGTCGTCCTCCACCAGAAGAAGCAGCGGCGCGCGGGCGACAGAGGAGTCGACTCGTTCATGGAGGCGACGGCAGAGTCGGACATCCTCCAAAGACAACGAAAGCGACGTCGACAACGGCCAGCCATCTTCACGCCTCCGCCGCCCCCGCCGTGTCGGCTCACGCCTTCCGACCACCACAGAGGAGGTGCAGGCGGTGTTCCAGAAATTCGACGGCAATGGCGACGGTAAGCTGTCGTGGTCGGACTTGGGCACGTTGATGACGTCCCTAGGGTGTCCTGCCACGGACGAAGAACTCCGGCTGATGATAAGCATGGCCGATTCCGACGGCGACGGTTTCATCGACTTGTCAGATTTTGTGGTGATGAACACTTTCAGTGTCGACGAAGCGCCCAACCTCGACGACATGGAGAGCGCTTTCAGCATCTTCGATTTCGACGGGAATGGAGTCATCTCCCCCGATGAACTGCTGAGGGTGTTCGACAGCCTGGGACACTCTTCTTCTCTGGAGGACTGCCGTAGTATGATAGCAGGAATCGACTCTAATGGAGATGGATCTGCGAGCTTTGATGAATTTCTCACCATGATGATAACTTCATCTTCATCTTCATCTGTTTAGGTAAGGCGCTGCGGGAAAGCACCAGAGAAATGAAATGTAAAATTGCATTTCTCAAGACTGCTTTACTATTACAGTTCATCAGTCAATCAGCCTTCCTGCTCAATGCAATTCCCCCTTATGCATCGCCTCCTTTTTTTGGGCAAATTCTCAATGACATTCCGAAGTATGATATTGGAAATTACAAGTTTGGATATGAAGATTGTTACAGTGGTAGGTGATAATGTTGTGTTTTCTTAAGAAACAATTTTGTAATTTATTAGTCACGTGTAACTAACTAGTAAGATTAATGAAACACTGTAGCTTATATCACTTGTTATCTACATCTTATAAATTATTTCTTTTAATTAATATTTATATATTTTTAAAAATACTTATATTATATAAATTCAAATTAACGTATTTTTTTAAATTATATTTATAAAGACAGTGTAATGGTTGAAAATTTTGGAGAGACATTAGCTTATACTTTTAATTAATATTTATATATTTTTAAAAAATACTTAATATTTATATAATTTCAAATTAATGTATTTTTTTAAATTATATTTATAGAGAACAGTGTAATGGTTGAAAATTTTGGAGAGACATTAGCTCATAACAAGTATAGTAATTGTCATTTAAGTTAGAAATTATATTTTTAAAACAATTATAAAAACACAAATAATATTGAGAGACACTTAAATAATAGTAAAAAGTGGCTCTTAGTAAATATATTTATTTACATTTTATATCTATCATTTTTTATCCAAAGATTTACTTGAATTGTAATGGAAATTGATTGATGGTAAATATGTTATTTAGTTTTGGTATGAACTATTTTCAAGAATTTTAATTTTGGATCATTCTCATACAAATATTTACAATAAAAAATCACATAAATATTTAAAAATCAATATTTACAATATAAAAAAATCACACAAATATCTAAAAATCATGGCATGAATATTGCAATTATATCTAAAAATTATGGAAAAAAAAATGTCCGTGTCACTTATCACATCACATTGTATTATGGAAAATTTGCAATAAGGCTTTTCAAGTGATGGTCCAATCAAACACTTGAAAAATATATTTTAATGATATTGAAAAACATATTTATATTTTAAAGTTAAACATTATAACATGCATTGGTCAATGCTAAACTAATAATGATCAAGAAGCAAATTGATTGCTATAGTTATTCCTTAGGGAGGAGTAACAAGTGCTACATAGTAAGTGTGGCTTAGTTTAAATATAGTTAAATTAAACTAAAAACACAGTCAAATTAGTATTAAGGTTTAGAATCGAGTATATTTAGGTTTTACACATTGGCAAAATGCATTATTTGTTAATCGTAATTATGTATTGTGGCCATGGAGAATCCAATCCTAGCTAGTGAAAATAATAATGTCTTGTTGTAGTGATAATGTTTTTACTAAGAAAGTTGTCTAGAATTTTTCACATTTTAGAAGTAAAATATAGATAAATATATTTTAATATTCCTTAAAAAATAAAAATATTAAAAATGGGTTCTTGCCAATATATCTAGATCAGTTAAATATATTCTTTAAAAAATACAAATATTAAAAATGGAATTGTTTTATTTGCATAATTAGTCGTTGTGTGAATTGATAACCATTTTAGTTTTTTATTAATGATTTTATTACTAGTATTGATATTGAGTAAAATTATATTAATTGTTTACTATAATATATTATTTGTTAAAAATTCATTCATTCTTAAACTAAATTATATAATAAACAATAAAGTATTTAGATAATATAAATAATAGTTTTTTTTAAATAATTATATAATTTTTTAATGAATCTATCTAAATTGAATGTTTAACCATTTTTAAGTATTATTAAATAAAATTTTATGTTGGGATTAATTATAAAATATCTTCGGGAAAAATCACCATAGTAGATAGTCTCGTCCACGTGGAACCAGCCAGTGTGGTTCATCCTCAGGATAAGATGATGAATCAAATATAGGCAATGAAATAAATAGATGAAGGGAGCAGCTAACTAGCCATTAGAAAATAACAGCTAGTTTGACTAAAAATATTTATTTATTTATTTAATTTTTTTTAGGTTTTCATTCAGAATCAAAAAGAATTTTAATTAATATTTTTGAATTAGGTTAGACTCTTTATTTATATAATAAATCAATTAAGTTATAATGCTATAATAATAATTAGGATTAAAAGAAAAAAACTTTAAAACTTTTGGAAAGTTTGAACTTTAAATAACATCTTGTCCTGAAGATAAATCACACTTGTTCATTCGAAACTCACAAGATTATCTCCTATGTGATTTTTTCCAAAAGATGTTGTTATAATTAATATGGATCACGGAAGTCTAAACTCAACAATTATCAATTAATTATTATTGAATTTATCTCATTTATTTGTTTATGAATAAAGTTATTTAGTTTGACTAATAAAATTTTAAATCCATTAACTAGTAATATTTATTAATTTTGAACTTGTTAATTAATAATATTTATTATAAGCTGCAAAGGCAGCGCAATCAGTTAATCAGAGAAATGTGAAATCGTTGAAACTTGAAAGACTTAGGTTCACATAGTAGATAGTCTCGTCCACGTGGAACCAGCCAGTGTGGTTCATCCTCAGGATAAGATGATGAATCAAATATAGGCAATGAAATAAATAGATGAAGGGAGCAGCTAACTAGCCATTAGAAAATAACAGCTAGTTTGACTAAAAATATTTATTTATTTATTTAATTTTTTTTAGGTTTTCATTCAGAATCAAAAAGAATTTTAATTAATATTTTTGAATTAGGTTAGACTCTTTATTTATATAATAAATCAATTAAGTTATAATGCTATAATAATAATTAGGATTAAAAGAAAAAAACTTTAAAACTTTTGGAAAGTTTGAACTTTAAATAACATCTTGTCCTGAAGATAAATCACATTTTTTCATTCGAAACTCACAAGATTATCTCCTATGTGATTTTTTCCAAAAGATGTTGTTATAATTAATATGGATCACAGAAGTCTAAACTCGACAATTATCAATTAATTATTATTGAATTTATCTCATTTATTTGTTTATGAATAAAGTTATTTAGTTTGACTAATAAAATTTTAAATCCATTAACTAGTAATATTTATTAATTTTGAACTTGTTAATTAATAATATTTATTATAAGCTGCAAAGGCAGCGCAATCAGTTAATCAGAGAAATGTGAAATCGTTGAAACTTGAAAGACTTAGGTTCAAATCTACCAGTTGTGACCTCGGCTATGGAGCGGAGGACATATCATAATTTACATTTTTACTCCTACCTATTAAAGTGTGGAAGAAAACATAAATAATGTTGAACAATAATTTATTTACATCTTGTTCCTATCCATTTAATTGATGGTAAATATTTTATTTACAGTATAAGTTATTTTCAATGATTTTAATAACAATGAAAATTATAAAAGTATCTAAAAATCATGACATAAATATTTTAATTTCAGGAGGTTTCCTAAATTTTAACAATGAAAAATCTAAAAGTATCTAAAAGTCATAGCATAAATATTATAGCTGCATCTAAAAATAATGAGAGAAATCCACATGGCATACAACCACATTAGATCTCAATTTCACAACCTTTGCTACAATACTGACCTTCCTAGCCTTTTACAATGCCAAAATTATAGTGAGCTCGGGAGGCTTCTCTCCAAGCTTTTTGAGCATCGGAATAAAATCTTAAATCAGAATAAATAATTTGTCTTTTTAGGTCCGATAGATCATTATTTGGTCTCAGTGGACGTTAACCATCATCATCATCATCATCATCAATAACAATCATCACAAACCTTTAAATATTAATAAAAATTAATAAAATTCAATCCATGGAAGAAAAAAAATACATCTTAAATTGTTGGGAAAAAAAATCATGAGAATTAACAAATTTATAGCAACATCATTATTATTGTTATTGATGATAAAAAAAATTAATACAAAATCTAAACATATATAATAAAAACAATAAATAAACATGATTTTTAATTATAGAGATTCACTCCACTTTATTATAAGATTCTTAATAAATAGGCTTTTTAACAATACCATGGCTTATCAATACCACACTCAGAAAAATCATAACTCATTTCATATGACACTTGTTCATATGACATTTTTTTAATTAATGAATTTAATTAAAAGGAAAAAATATATATAATTTCTTAGGAAAGAAATCTCAACCTTTGATTTGTGTATACTACATATTTTAGAATATTGTGTGAAGGTTAAATTCCTACCATCCACTTAATAATTACTGATAATTAAATCAAAATTTTGGTACCTATTCCAAAATAGACATACCTATCCATCTCACATCAATATTAGTGAAAATAGTATGTTTGTCTTATTTATGAAAGATTGTATTTCCCACTTAAACCTGAAAAACTATTTTATTATTTTAAAGGTATTTATAATTTACATAATTTTTTTCTCTCGATTAGGATGCGGCTCGATGTTAGAGAGGCCACGTTGGGAATTTATATGTGTAGTATGAAGGCCATAACGATCGTCGCCTCCCGCATGCTCAAGGCAGGGGAGTGTGGTGTCCTTTGGAATGAATGCATGGATGGTAAGTGGGCAAGGTGGCGGAGAAGGGAATAAGGTAGGGTGGTGGAGAAAGCAAAGCCATTCAACGTGCAAGGCAAGAGAGAACGGTTGTGGAGACAGGAGGCGATTCAGAGCTGGGGAAGGGCAAAGGCAAGACGGGAACCTTGGTCATGGACAAAAGCCGGAATCCGAATATGTCATTTGGTCCTGTATCTGTGTTGATTACATGATATGGTTGGGATTCTGCTAAGGGGAAGGGAGGGACAAGTGCTCGACACAATGGGGATTAGAATTGTGTGGGTGGAAATGGTGGTGGCAAGGGCATGCCAAGGCCTGGTTCTGCATTTTGATTCTCTCCCAATTGAGCTAGAACCATGGATGCGAAGTGGGCAATTGTGGGTTGCGAAGTTATGTGGGTCTATGCTTAGTTTCTAAGGCCAGGGGGATAAGGGATAGCGGTAGTGCAATTCCAAGGGGGCTGGGAGCTGAAGAGAGAGGCAAGAAAGAGCCGAGGGCAGGGGGATGGGAATACAACCATGGCAGTAGGACTCAGAGTGACCATTGGGAGAATGGGAACCCACATGGCACTTAAGGCAAAGCTAGGAACCCTAGGTGGAAAACTGGTCGGAGGGGCAAGTGAAGCCATGATTCTCATATGTTGGTTGAGGGTGCAAGAAGATGGTATAATTGTAGGTGTACTGCCAGGCGCTGGAAGGGCCTATGGGCTTGGATCGAGATGAAGCGGGACGACCGGCATATAATCCATGGTGAGGGGGAGGGATACTATGATGGGCCCTAGGAGAAGAGTCTGAAACTGACCCCCCTCGAGAATCTGTGAGCTATGGGCTACCCTTACACTCAGGCGGAGAAGTATGTAAGAAAGGAAATGCATGAATGACAAAGGTGGAGCGTTGAGAAAGGTTTGATGAATCTAACTTCGTTTGGCTGTTAACAGGGCTCTACTGCACAGGTTATTGCCTGAGCAATGAGAGCATGCGGGTGCGATAGGAGAATCTCAACCTCCCGAACAGACAAGGGGTCGAGCACGTCAGAAGCTCGCAGGGGTCATAAACCTGTAGAGCACCTCATTGCAGAGGCAACAGCGGCTTACCGAGATGAGACGGATGTGGGAATTCAGAAGTTGATGGAAGACTGGGAAGCAGAGATTAAGCAAGAAAGTGAATCAGAGGATGAGCTTGACAATTGGAGGACGTTGGTCCCAGATCCAGGGAATACCCGTGGGAGAATTACCCAATTTAAACATACTCTCTATTTGTATTACTTAACGAAGAGCCTTCTTAGAAAGGCGATGGAACAAATCTCTTTGGGAATGGCGGTTACAGTCCAAGGCCTGCCAAATTACAAAAAAGATATGGATAAAAGTATCATCCAGCTGCATAAACAGGACATCAGGATGGATAGGATTGACATTCCTTGCATTTTGGAGTTGTATGGAATGCTAGGGACTATTGCTAAAGATCCTACTCCCGTTGCATCTGCCTTTGATGAGTAGAAAGACTAGATTCCCCCATGCATAATTTTTGTTTATGCGGATAGCTTTTAATTTTCTTGTTGCATATGCTAGTTTTTATAGTTATGTAGTATGTAGACATGAGATCGAGACTTATCTAGCTTGGCTAGAAAGACTGAAACAATTCTTTTTTTGGATGGCTTATAACGTTGATCGGTAGCCAACAGACTTGGTTTCCCCTCGGGGCAAGTTGAGGCCACCCAGTTAATCTGTGTGGTGTAAATTTACCTAATATATAATAGAAAATGGATCTGCCAAACTTAACAAAACAAAAAAAATTATATAATTTTTTTTAACTATATTATGAAATTTTATATAAATCTATAAAATAAGAAAAAAAATTAAATATTTTTTAATTGTAAATGTATTCAATAAATTATTTTAAACAATTTTATTGTGACAATGATCATAGCCATTATAATTAATAACTTATAGATTTAATTTAAATTTCCAAAAGTGTTATTTTTTCCAATTCAAATATTGTAAGTAAAGAGTTCATTACAACTAAATACAAATATATGGTGATGTAGTTTAAATTATCCCACATAATTAATTTTAAAATGAAAATAAAAATTATATTTTTCATATTTATAAATAATATTTATATTAAAAAAATGGTGAACCAGCCATGTATAAAAAATATATGATTATAAGTAGACTTGGTCTTTAATTCGTACACATGAACAAACTTGTAGAGTGGTGGCCTGTCCTTTTCGTTATCTCTGGTATTGCATTTTAATTTCACTTTCTAAAATCGTATTGAGTCAAATATCCATTCATGAGTTTACAATGTTTCTTTGGGATTTCTCTCTTTGCATTCTTCATGGCTAACTTCTACTATAATAATTACTTGTCTCTTGAAATTAGTACCATATTTTGAATAATTCTTTCATTGCAATGGGTCTTGTTTTTCCCAAGGTTTATCCTCTAGGAAGTCCACATGGATTGGTGAGAGTTCAAGTAAGGTTTCTATAATAGTAATTTCTTGGTTGAAATTCAAACTAGCTTCCGATGCACTCTCTATTACTATATTTCCTAAACTTTTTTTTGGTAGGATTTCTATTATATTGATTTTTTTAACCATGTTTCACATTCCCCTAAACCATGAGGAATTATGTGATTAGGGAAAGATGTAGTCACTGTTATATAAAGGGGCCAGGGTATTTTCAAACCCAAAAGAAAATCATATATATAGAGTTAATTATTTGATGTTGTCTATTGAAGTGATAATGTCGCTTGTATAGTCATTTTTCGCTATAATGTGGTTTTTTTTTTTTGAAAATTTTAATAGTGGAAGTGTTTGAATCGCTTTTTTATGGTGGAAATGGTTTCATCACCATAAAAACCATAGGGATATCCAAAATCTTGTAGCTTAACAGTTGTAACCCAAATTTTCAAAAAAATCCACCAAATTTTGTCAAAATTGTGTTGGAATTTCCATTTTTTCCCGAGCTAGAAACATACATATATACATGATCAGAAAAGATATATTATTTAGCATGATTAGAGGAGCTAAATCAACCCTATCAAATAATTCATTAAAGAGCTATATGTGGCCAAGAAAACAAAAAGGGGGGGGAAGGACAGAGTACCTGCCCAAAAGAAAACTAGGCAATATAAACAGAGTTTGAAACAAAATTTCTTGGTCCACATTACCATATGGGAAACCAAACTGGCCTTCACTTCGAGTTTGAAAAGTAAATAGGGTACATCTTAATCTAGAGTATCATTAATCATATAAACAAAAAACAAGACCTGAGAGCTAGAGACCAAAAACAAAGCATGAAAGATTATGCAGAGGAGGTAGCATATACCTCAATACATTTATCCTTGGAGCTACCATCTACATTAGATATTAGAACTCCCATGTGCTTCTTAAATAATGAGATCCAAATATTGACCAACACATTTCACTACTTCTCCAAATGGCTAAGACATTAATGGGGCTCTAGACAATCTACATGATGGGCATGGAGGACATGAACTACAAACATCTACATATACTAGTAGAGCTCAAAGTACGAATGAAATTTGGCATCGTGGGTTATAATGGTGAAAAAGTGCTAAAATAAATAATGAACCATGAAATCAACCTCCTCGTCTAAGTGACAGGTGCCTTCTTGCTTAACCTCTTCACCCATAATGTGTAGTTGTTGCTTGATGGTGGTCGGACAAGAGCGATGGAATACTTTTGTTGCAGTTATGGCTTCCAACTCCACCCTAATTTGGTTTTAGTCTTTCCATGGTGACTAGGGCATGGAGATATTACTAACAAAAACACAAGAATAACCAAAAATATAAAATTTATAGAGTATAGAGTTGGCAGTTACCTAGAGCTCAAAGAGAAACAAGTTAGGAAACCATCATGGAAGTAACTCAGATACGCCATTAGCTTGCAATGGAAGGGGAGACACATGATCCATCCACAGATAATGGATGTTGTTACTCTTTTCCATCATATTTCTAAAGTCCCAGCATCAACCAAACAGCCTCCATCTGTGCCTACTATAACACCATTAAATCCCATACCATCGAGATATATGTCATGGTAGCATGTTCTACATGTGGAAGAGGGGTTGTAGTGCAGCATGTGGACTGGGGAAAGGTCATCATATCATCGCCACATGTTCTGGATCTAATCAGTAGGCTAGAATCCACCCAATACGAACCCCATATTTTAATCTAATCAGTAGGCTGGAATCCACCCAATACAAACCCCATATTTTATTTATATTATAATATTAATCTTTTTAAATTTGTGTCACCGAGAGACAAACTATGAAATGATTAAAATAATGAAAGAAAAAAAATAGTGAAAAAGAAGGCACATTAAGGTTTTGTAATTTGGAGAGAGAGGCAACAACTTAAAATCAATTTTCTATCTCCATCATGTAAGTGCCTGAAGTGGAGAGAGAAGTGAAGTAAATGTTCTCTATGATTGTTTATACCTCTCCCCATTCCTACAATCTACCCAAACCTATTGAGCACACTTTTATTCTTTGCAAGGAGGGGATCGTGGGGGACTGAATTAACATAAGACAATTTTACATTTTTAAATATTCATGAATTATAAGAAATCAATCACTTATACAAAACATGGAACACAAGATTTACATGGAACCCCTTTAAGAGAAAACCACAAAACATATTTTTATAATCCTTTGTAGGAACCAACCTACTATTACAAATATTTATAGGCACCAACCTGTTAGAGACTCCAATCCCTGTTGATGCAAATATTCATAAGCACCAACCAACTACAGGCATCAATCTCCACCGTTGTAAATATTTATAAGCACCAACCTACTGGAGACAACAACCCCCACTGCTGCAAATATTCAAAAGTGCCAACCTACTATAAACATAAATCCCCATTTCTCCAAATATTCATAAGTGTCAACCTATTATAGACATCAATCCCCACTACTACAAATTTTCGTAGAAACCAGCCTATGTCATTGATTTTACTTTCTACTTTTACCTCCACCAAGTCTGCTAGTTTTTCTTCCTTCAACAATATTGCTCAGTACTTTTTAGTTCACCGAGTCTACTTCTCTAAAAACCTATTGTTTTTTTTCCTTTTATCAAGAAAAAAATTGTACAACATGCCACACACCTAATTTTCCAAATCTAAATCTAAAAATTTTACATGAGACACTTCTTTATGTCTCCATTGACATCTGAAAATCCCAGGAAAAATGTTACAGCAAAAATTCCAAGTTGACCTATTTGAAACTGATTTTAGGATCATTCAAAAACCTTAACTTCCACAAGGAATATCTCCAAAACTATAGAGAACCAAAGTCTAAAGCTTTTAGCATAGGTACCTAAATATTTTGTATTTATTTCCTAAATATTTCTTAGTCCAAAACATCTCAAAAGATAATTTATAGAAAAAAAATCCAAACTAACATGTTTGAAGTTGATTTCAGGATTATTAAGTAACCCTAACTTCCACATGGCATATGTCTAAAATTATAGTGAACCAAAGTTTTAAATTTTTACCATATATTCCAAAATATATAACCTCAGTCCCATAAAAATTTCATAGTCTGAAACATCCCCGAAGAAAATTTATAATGAAAATTCCAATATGACTTATTAACCCCTACCTAATTTTCATTTGTATATGATGTTAGAGTGAAGTCCTCACTTCTTGAATACTACAAACCAAAGTCCAATGTTCCCTTCAGATATTTGCCTACTCATTTTTCTATTTGCACGTGTCTTATTTGGTGCATATTTAAATATTGCAACCAATCCTACTACTTGCATGATGTTTTGCCTTTCTTGATGTTGTCACATTGTAACAGGATACCAATCATTCACCTATATATTGTTTGGTCCTCTTCTAGGGATTCATCAATTTTGCTTAATTTATATTCTGTAATCTTGGGCATGTTGGAAGGTGCACAATCTTCCCTTCTCAATTTCTTCAACATCTCCTTGATGTATTTGTTGTTAATTTTTCATAGGGCTATATTGTTCTTTACTTTGATAATTGCATTTCTTCATTAACACATTGAGTTCATCCCATAACATCATAACATTATTCATATTTACATCATTATTCGTCATCGTATGTAATTATTCAAAAAGAGAAATATCATCATTCATCAATGCAGTGGAACATAAAGTAACAATAGAAGAAAAGCATTCACACATAGAGACACTAGGCTTGGTCGGAGACCAGGGCAAAACCCACTATGGAGAAAACCCTTGCAAATTATTCTTCTTAGATTGTCATCAAATAATTTAGAAAAAGAGAGTACAAAGATCCATATCTTCATCTATGTAACTAACCATCAAAACAACTACAACATCCATGAAATGAACCCAAAAATGTATATACTCATAAATCTAATTCTGAAAACTGTACTGAATTGTCACTGTCTATAGTCAAAAGTCATACCCTACGGTCACTGGCCAAAATCTTTAGAAGACTGAGATTTCATATTTTGGATCTCAGTCACAAGAAGGAGGAGTTGTGTGAGTGACTATGGCTTCCCAATCGCACCCTTAAGCCTCGCAAGCGAGCTACTGGGGTTAGAACTAAATTGCGGAAACCCTAATCTCTTAGTTGCATGCACAATGAGATGTTTGTGCGCCTAGAAGGCTCCAGTCGTACACATCAACCTCTGTGGGAGAAATTGTGGTTGAGATCCTCCTGTTCTATGCCTGCGACTGGGGCCCAAAACCCTAAATCAGAGATTTGAGCCTCAAACCTTGTAATTTCACCTCAAAGTGATCTTAATCCTCTGAGGAAAAGCCTAAGACCTGTGCGAGCCAAAAAAAATATAGACAAGTGTCTCATAATTGTGTCCAAATGAGGTAGAGGGAACTTGTATCTATATCCTTTCAAGGTGGGCCACTTTGCTTTAGGGTCATGTTAATGCCTCGAAAATCGCTACATCAACATTGGGGAAAACCACTCGGTCCAGACCTTAAAAGCAACTCCTTTTCCGTTTGGTGTGGTGGCTCTGATTGGATATAATGGGACCAGTTTCCCAATGGTTTGTAAATAGGATAGATAAGTGGTTGATTTTTTATTATCGAATGATAATGGATGGATGATTTATTCTATAATGCAAAAATAATAAACAACTTAATCCATCCCGGGAAATTTCCAATTTAGTGTAACTTTTGATGATCTTTATTTACAAATAGGCATATAGATGACTCCATTGATAAACAAAGATATTCATTCACATGATAATTACTCTGTTCAAATAGTTGAACAAAATAATAATTTAAAACAATATTACACTATTCCTCATATATCTTTGACATAAATATGATTGATATATCTAGATCAGTTGAATATATTCCTTAAAAAATACAAATATTAAAAATGGGTTCTTGCCAATATATCTAGATCAGTTAAATATATTCTTTAAAAAATACAAATATTAAAAATGGAATTGTTTTATTTGCATAATTAGTCGTTGTGTGAATTGATAACCATTTTAGTTTTTTATTAATGATTTTATTACTAGTATTGATATTGAGTAAAATTATACAATT